>JAJOZX010004683.1:270000-397431 GCA_023014485.1 Bathynomus jamesi | reverse complement strand
GGAGACAGAGCTCAAGTCAACTAATGCAGCCCATCATTACGATATCTCTTAGGTCGTTTACCAACATCATCGGGAGTCGAACCCCGATTATCCGAAAACTGTGTACCACTGAGATACTGCTTCCCCTATTCATTTCTCAGCCTGGCTTAGGACAGTCGTCGGCTAGGTTGCCTACAAATCTAAAGAGCTTTGATAAGGTACTCTTTTTTGCTCGTTTTGTAATTAAACGATTCCGTGTGCACGCGATAAGAAATAATTTACTTACGCGATGTTGTTTTATGCAAACCACGCTTCTCAAAGAACTAACATGTATTTTCTAATTCAATTTTGTCCATAGAAAATCGGAAATTAAGTGATATCTTCTTTACATTCGCTGTACAGTCCAATATCTTGGCTTTGCAATGAAATAAATTCTTGCCTACATCACATTAAAAAAAATATCCTAAGAAGTAACTTTTATCTGGAATAGCCATTATTGGTCAAAAACGAAAGCAAAGAGCACATACTCATTATGGATGAACCTTCCAAGTAATATTACAATGAGTGTCAGTTTATCACAATGATTAATTCAACAGTTTAGATAAATTCCAGCTACAGCGCCAATGTAAAATTAAAACCAACATTAACGAAGCGCTTCTACTCACTCTGGGGCCAACAGCCCTTCTCACTGTTGAAGCCACCCACACCACACCACACACACACACACACAAACTAGCGAAATCAAATCTCACTTTTTTATATTTCCATCCTTTCCAAAATTATTATTAACAACTTTACCTATTTTATTATGTGTAGAAACTATTATTATTATTTTAGTGAGTCGCTGTGGTGCAGGTTTTTTCATCTCAGAGGAGTCCAAAACGAATCAATATTCACTCAGACCCTAAAATCAATGACGTCCTTACCCCTATCCTGTTTTTTTCTTAATTCAGAACATGGATAAGCTCGTTCAGTTGGTGCTCGTAATATATCAAATCTCATTTCCTTCTTTTCTAAGTTGAACCCCACAACTAAGCGTCTACTGTAAGTTGATGAAAATAGGTTTTTACCATACTCCCTATATAATGGCTTCTTGCAGTCTACTTTTTTCTAAAAACTAATGAAAAAAGTACCGCAGTAATCAATTTCATACCTTTATACGAACGCGATTCATGCACTAACTCCTTGATTATTATCAACCACCACTATCGGGATTCGAACCCCTGACGGTCTTCGCTTCTCTTATAGGAGAACGGGTTATGCCCACTGAATTACGGGCACTGATAACCACAATTCGTTGTAGTTTTAATTGGATCTAATTAAAAAATAATAAAAGTGCTGATAACGCCATCCAATACATTTCAGTCTATTGTCCCTATTCATTTCTTATATAGTTTTGTTATATGTTGTTATTTGTTATAACGAATACTAAATATTCACAACGAATACGAAATATTCAATAAGAGATGCATAAAGTTTCCGAGTATTGCCATATAGAAAACTAGTGATTAAACTTAAATAATAAATGAAAAACCTTGTCTAATTTTTTTATTTCTTACCAAGTTCGTACAACATTTACAGCATTGAAATGGGCATCATTGTTTATTGCCCTAATAAACATTATATATACACACTGTGTATATATATATATATAAAACTACTTGTACATTTTTGTATCAATTATCTCTTGTTTGATAATACCTTTATAGCTAGGGCATATTGTATTTATGAAAAATGAATGCCACACTACTCCAATATGAGCATAACGTCGAATCTAGTTTGGTTTATGGAAAATTACGTTAGGTTATGCTAGGTTAGGTTACGATAGGTTAGGTTAGATCTGTTTAGGTGAGTGGTTCCCAACCTTTTTGAAGCGACAGTCCATGAGAGCTGATTCGAATAACTGATGATGTAAAATAATGTAAATGCCAATAAGTTTATAAAATGACAAAAAATTATACAACTTCTAAATTTTAATTTAATTTTAAAAGATATGCTATGATCAACCTCCATGGCCCACCCACGAAATTCACCATGGCCCAACGGTTGGGAACCAGTGGTTTAGGTTAAGTTAAATTAACGTCACAGTATCTGGTTACTTTATATATATATATATATATATATATATATATATATATTATGGGTCTATACATATATATATATATATATAATATATATGGATGTTATATATATATATATATGGATGTAAACATTGTGTATTTACCTATTGAGGTAATTTAATTTAATTTTAGTTTTTATAGTGATGAAATTTAAATGATTTTAATTTTGTATTGATGCAATTTTCATTTTGCTTTAAGGTTTTAATTTAATGGTTTTAATATTGTATTGATGTAATTTTCACTTTTTACTTTTGTTTTAAGGTTTTAAGACTTAATTCACTGATGATGACAAAAGATTTGTCGAAACGTCTGAAGTACAAATAAATGAAAATGTTTGCCGTTGTGTGATCCTTCTTTTCATCTGTAAGCTCCGTTTCCCTAAGGAGAAGTCAATAGCTTGATATATATATATATATATATATATATATATATATATATATATATATATATATATAACACAGGCGTCCCAAAAAAATGTATACACACTTAACAGCTGATAGCTCAATTGATGTTTCTTTCTTTCCAAGTTAAACCCATTAGAATTAATAATGGCAGTCAGACTAAGCTTTGAACAAAGAAAATTTCATTCTAAAATGCTACTGGAAGTGTGAAAACGCAGTTGAAGTGCAAAGACAGTTTAGGAGGGAGTTTCAAACAGATCCACCAACGCGACTTACCATCACTCGAATTAGAGATAAGTTTGAAGCCGATGGAACTGTCAGAATGTCCACAAGAAGCGTTCCGGAAGACCACGGACATCGACAAGCCCCACAAAGCAAGAAAGAGTACGGAAACGTATCACAAAGTCCAAGAAAATCTGTGCGGCAAGCGAGTCGTGAGGTAGGAATTTCAGAATCGTCTGTCCAACGCATTTTGAAGCGCTGTCAATGGAAAAGTTACATTCCAAGATTAGTCCATGCTATTAATGAAGATGATGATCCGGACCGAAGAGTGGAGTATTGCGAGTGGTACTTGGCACGATGTGGATGTGGATTGGACGAAGGGGTTTCGTAGAATACCCTCCGCGTTCACCAGACCTCACACCACTAGACTTTTTTTATGGGATACTTAAAAGACAAAGTCTACGCTATAAACCTGCAACAGTCGCTGAATTGAGAGCAGCCATTGAACGAGAATGCAAACAAATACCAAACGAAATGTTTCGTGATGTTTGCGATTCCATTGCTTCGCGTTATCAGCAGTGCCTGGACCAGAACGGACTCAGTTTGAAAACAGGCGTTGACAAAACAATTAAATAATGTCTGTAGATTCTATTACATTTTGAAAATGAAATGTATTTTAATAAACACTGCCTTTATAATTATTTAAAGTGTGTATACATTTTTTTGGGACGCCCTGTATTATATAATATATATATCAAAGCTATTGACTTCTCCTTAGGGAAACGGAGCTTACAGATGAAAAGAAGGATCAACACAACGGCAAACATTTCATTTATTTGTACTTCAGACGTTTCGACAAATCTTTTGTCATCATCAGTGAATTAAGTCTTAAACCTTAAAACAAAAGTAAAAAGTGAAAATTACATCAATACAATATTAAAACCATTAAAATTAAAACCTTAAAGCAAAATGAAAATTGCATCAATACAAAATTTCGCTAGAACAATTCCGGTCAGAGTTAGATGCGTTGAAAGAGACGCTCCTCCCAAAGCCCAGTTAGTACTCGGAAGTAGTTCAGCAAGCCAGATCTCCAAGAAGCGCGTCGGGCAGCGAGGGAAACGAAATCCCCGCCTCCAACTCCCCCCTGAAGGTGGGTGGAAACGCAGCATGCAGGGGTAGCGGTCAACCCCCCTCCCGTTCAGGAAAGGACCCTGCTCCCGATTTCACAATGAGGAACAGGGACGGTCCAATGCCGAGAGACGAGGCATCATTGCCCTCTTCCCTGCCTCCCACTGCAGAGGAGAGGTGTTCGATTACGCCTCGCTCGGTGCGCAGTTCCCCCTCCCACCGAAGAAGGAGGGGCACGCGCGGCCGTCAGGTTATAAACACCGCTAACAGACCCTCACCAAGCCACAGAGTAAGGGAGGGGCCTCCTATCCCCAAAGGTTGTGCCACCCATCCCCCAGGCAGGCGAACCCTGCCTCAGGGAGATCGAGGGAGGAGGACGACGGGTGGGTAACTGTTAACAGGCGCCCTTCCCGAAGGTTTCCTCAACCGGTCTCCGCGGCGAGGCCACCGATGGGGAATCTCACCTCTTTGTGTCGCGAATTCAGCTCTCGAACGAGGCAAGCGATATTCGACACATGATGGAAGAATGAAACAGTATAGTGATAGTTAATAAACTAAACACGAAATCTCCGTATTATAACTCATTTAAAGTAATAATTAAAGGTGTAAATGGCATTTCAACCCGTAATATGAGTCAATGGCCAGACGGTATTATTGTTAAGGAGTTTATTCACTTTTCCAGGAGATTTGATAACAGGCAAAATAATAATAATAATAATAATAATAATAGGCGCCCTAACGGTAATGCCTGAAAGTTGTACTGTGTATAATAATAATAATCTTACTAATAATAAATTCTCTATCAGTCATGGCGGATAACTTGTTGAAAATAGTCTCATATAATGTAAGGTCAGTGAGGAATTCAACTGTAGATGTTCAAAAATCTGCGACAGTGCAGATTTGATACTCCTGCAGGAGCACTGGCTACCTAAGCAAGAGCTAAAATTCCTCTCTACCATCCATGATGACTTTATGTACCATGCGTCATCAGCAGTAACTTGTCAGATGAATTAATGTACGGTAGGCCTTTTGGTGGTGTTGCTTTCTTATAAGGAAAAATTTGTCAAAACATAAAATTTTTAACAAGCGATAATGTAAGGTTGTTAGGCATTGAATTACAAGTGAACAATGATTGCATATTAATTGTAAACTGCTATTTACCATATAACAACGGCAGTAATCTAGATGAATACATTGATTTGCTGTACAAAATTAAGTCATTATCAGATAACCCCAAATATTCTCACTGTATAATAATGGGGGACTTTAACGCACATGTGAACTCGGAATTCTTTGTAGAATTGGGTAACATGTGCGAGTCGGCCAATTTAAGTATAAGTGATGTAGATGTATTAGGGGTAGCCAGTGGTAATTTTACATACGTTAGTGATATGAGTGGTACCACCAGGTAGATTGAGCATTGTCTCACTAATAAATAATAATCTAAAGGATCGAATTGTTCGAGTTCATATTCTGCATGATTTCCTTCTTTCTGATCATAGACCATTAGAAATATTAATTAACGTTACCAATTTATGCGCAACACGACTTAACAAGAACTCAATAGGTAAGAATAATCGCGTCGATTGGTCCAATGTTAATATGCAAGAGAATAGAATACAAAGACAGAACAAGTCACCTCTTTAATAATTTAGAAATTTTGCACCTTGCCTGTAATAATCCTTGCTCAAATGATTCTCACTGTAAACTCATAGATAGGTATTATAGTAAGATAATATCCCTGTTAAAAGAAGCAGGAAGCCCCCGATTAAATCTTACAACTATCATACTAAGGTTATTCCTGGATGGAATGATTTTATTGCCCCCCTGAAGAGGGAATCGAAAGACGCCTATGATTTGTGGTGCTTTCATGGTAGACCCAGATTAGGACCAGTATACATGAATATGTGTAGAAGTCGGGGTCAGTATAAGGCGGCCATAAGGCGATGTAAACAGGAAGAAGAGTCTATTCGAGCATCAAAAGCCTGTGAAGCTCGCATAAATAACGATAATAACAAATTTTGGAAATTTGTTAAGAATCAAACGGGTGTCAAAAATGTCCTCCCTCCGACAATCGATGGGGTGTCGGGGGAGGATGAAATTGCAAAGCTGTGGAAAAAACCACTATTCTAACATTCTTAACAGTGTGAGTAGGGATAATCTTAAGATAGATTGCAGCGAAACGATTGTGGGAGGGACAAGGGAAAATACTTTGATATCATTTTCTGAAGTAAAGAGGTTAATTAAAGAGTTAAAGACTGGTTCTGCGTCAGGGGTAGATGACTTATCGAATGAGCACTTAAAATATGCAAATGACGTAGTATGTCTGCATATATCATTGCTCCTATCAGCCATGCTGCTCATAGCTATATCCCTGCAGAGTTCATGAGGGTATATATCTTGCCCCTGGTCAAAAATAAGTACGGAGACATTCTGTCCAGCAATAATTACAGGCCTATTGCTGTCGCTTCCTGCTTCTCGAAACTACTAGAAAAACTCTTGTTACCGATTAAATGATTTCCTATGGACATCTAATCAGTTTGGCTTTAAAAGGTCCCACTCAACTGACCTGTGTATCTATGTCTAAATACATTGACAGTAATTCAACTATTTATAGCTGTTTCCTAGATATAAGTAAGGCATATGATAGGGTGAACCACAATATTTTATTTGCAAAACTAGAAGACAGGAAGGTTCCCATGTACATATTAAATTTATTGAAATTTTGGTATTCCCACCAATCTTTCACTGTTAGGTGGGGCAATGTACTATCCGAGTGTTTTGGCTCCTCTTGCGGGGTGAGACAAGGCTCCTTGCTCTCCCCTATGCTGTTTAATGTGTATAGACGGATTAATTGCTTCACTTAATGAGGCAACAGTGGGATGTTGTATAGATACACAAGGATAAATAACTTAGTTTATGCCGATGATATGGTGTTTAATAAGTCCTCTTGTCTGGATCGGCTACTAAAAGTCTGCGAAGTGTATTCGCAGAAACATGATATTCTTTTTAATGTTACAAAAACTAAGGTTATGCAATTTCATCCTAAAAGCTGTAATCAGCCAGCTGATATAAGGTTTAAAATGAATGGTGAAGTAATTGAGGAAGTACAAGAGTTTAAGTATTTGGGTCAAACTATTACCAGCTCCTTGAGTGATGACTCGGATATAAGAAAACAATCTCGAAGCCTGTGTGCTAAAGCGAATATGACCATAAGGAACTTTCGATTCTGTACAAGTGAAGCTAAAGACACTCTTTCGTACTTTCTGCAGTAATATATACGGACAGCAACTCTGGGTGAATTATAAAAAAGGTTCTGGCAGAACCCTAAATTTGCTGTACAACAGGTCTTTTAGACTCTTACATAAATTACCCCCGAGATGCTCAGCTTCGCAAATGTTTGTACCCGCAATGTCCCGAGCTTCCCGGAGGTAACAAGACGTGCTCAACACAGTCTAATGCAAAGAATTAAAAATCAACCAACCCGATCATCCAAGCTATCCATGAGTCCTGCCATTTATCCTCTAAGCTATGGACTTCTTGTACGAAAACGTCTGTCTGTAGCTCCACTTAACTTCGACATTACAGTATTATTTCTAATCAATTGTATATATTTCTATCCTTAGTATATGAACTGTCATTGTATTAATAATATTTGTCATATGGACTATAGTCTGCCAATAAACCTTTCATTTCATTTCATTTCATTTCATATATATATATATATATATACATACGTGTATAGACCTAGTCTGGAGTGGTAGTCAGAGAGAGTTCATATGGTGAATTTAATCAAGTTAAAAGTAAAAGTGGTACTCCGTACTTAGTACTTAGTTCTCGGCTATAACTTCGTCCTATTACTTGGTACTTAATCATTAATGGTTAATTATAACGTAATGGTAACCATTTATACATATAGCCACACTACCACTCGGTGTTACGCATACACACCACCATCTGTTCTATTTATCGCCACCTTCTTTGGGGTCATCTGGTACCCGGAAATACGGAGCCCTATAGATGACCAAAAAACCAGTAATTAACAACTAACAAACGTCATGAGTTCAACAAATTCGGAAAGTTTTCAAATTAACGGCAACCGGTTCGAATACTGATTAATTTACTGTATGGTGCTCGGCTTTTGCACCACCCTGTATATAATATAATGTTTTCATTGATTTGAAAAACTTTAGATTAGGGGACAGTCGGGTCTCGATTCAGATGCGTCTTCATTAGAAAGATTGATGAGGGGAAAGCTACACTCTGCTCTCATCCTGCCTTCGTAATCTGTCACACATAGATGATTAAGACTGGCATTTAGAGGTCTTAATATATTAAGAGGGAACGCTGATATTCTGAGATTTATTTCTATAAAAATTAGTTCAATATATATATATATATATTATATATATATGGGATGAATTTCACAATAAAACACGTGAAATGAATAAATGCTGCAAACCACAAGGAAAAAGAAAAACGATTCCAAGGCCTTCGTGTATTCAAAGCTACACCTCGTCAGGTGTAGCTTTGAATACACGAAAGGCCTTGGAATCGTTTTTCTTTTTCCTTGTGGATTTGCAGCATATATATATATATATATATATATATATATATATAATATATTACTGCCAGAATAAGACCCGCACCTTTGTAAATTTTACTGTGGAGGATAACATCCTTAGTACATACATAAATAAAATAGGAAAGACAGTTCCTTATATAAAGCCAATGACATTTAGTGTCAGGGTATGGATAAGATTATATTATATATATATATATATATAATATATATATATATACAGTGTGTGTGTATATATATATATATATATATATATGCGCCTCGGTGGTGCAGTGGTTAGCGTCGCTGATACGAATCCATCGGCCCCGGGTTCGAAACCCGACGGCAGCCAGCGCGCGACAAAACCCAGCTGTTCATCCTTCCACACATAAAGAAAATGGTTGGTAGATAAATGGGTACCCTAGTGGCCTAGTGGTTAAGACGCTGGGCTGCTGATGGGGCGTCGTTCGGATTCCACGTTAAACTGTAGGTCTAAGGTGGAGTGAAAAGCTTGACCTTCGTCAGAATGAAAAATTGGGCGGAAGCTAACCAAAGGTTATATATACAATATACTCATATATTTAGGGCGGAGTGAAACCAGACAAAAGTTTTCTTTCCCTTTAGGCACACTGAAATTATATTGTGGTTTTAACTACGAAACACAAACAAAACTGAAATAATATTCTGGAGTATCTTGAACTGCACCATTTTTGTCAAAATATGAAATGAGTGTCGTAACTGGGTTTACGGTGTTTATAACTGATTATTGGCTATGTTGTGGGGGAATCAAATAGATATAACCCACAGAAAACTTAAAAATATATCTTTTGCAAATAATTTTTAGGTTATCTAATGAATTTCTATTACTTTTTCTTTTCTGGATTAATGATATTCCCGAATTTCGTGTTTTGTTGCAAGGAATATAAAGAAACAAGAACAGAAAAATAACCATTTTTTTTATTTGTTTTATTAAATACATATAGAGCATAGAAACACACAGCAAATGAGCACACAAAGGGTAACTGCAAAAAAAACCTTAACTATTTGAATAAAGAAGGAACCTTGAAATCTCTAAATTGTAAATTCTGACCAGTCTCATTTCGCATGTCCATGATTTTGCTAACAGCTGTTTTACGTTTTTTCCCTAACTGAATCACACAACATTGCCACAATAATATTTTCCGGGTGAGCAAAGTAAGCATTTCAGGATATGTACTTCTTAACAATTTCTACTAATTCTCTAGGCAAATGCTTAACCCTATTAATAGCAGAAAACACATGCCTTGGGCAATCTATGCAGTTAGGTCTACACTTGATGTCAAACCAATTAGGACCATAATTTGTCACGAAGTGTGTTATTGCATAAAGTTTCTTGTTAGTTTCACTGTTGAAACATAAAGACTACAAACTCTCTTAGGAAGAAATAACCATCTAGCATGACTAAGAGGACCTGGCTTTTCATGAGCAAGGTGTTCATCACCTGTACCATTTCTGATTGTTGAAATAATGTGGTATAAGTATTGCTGATCTCCAATAAGATCATGAATAATGTGTTTGGCAGATATAATACTTCCCAACCACTAGTTAAAGGTTTGAATTGTACTACTGGATTGTTTTCACAAAACTGAATGGCTTCCCAATAGGACCAACAAAGGTACTTGTCCCAGATGTAGTACCATCCAATGTTTCAAAAATATGTCTTAGAGGTAATTCATTTGTATGAAGCATAAAATGAACCAGTGAAGTGCCTACCAAGTGCTTTCTCCATAACATGAATCACAAATCCTTTATAACCAGTGTTGGTATTTGTGCTATCACAGCCTGTTACAGCTATATCATTTTGTAGATGTCTCTCTTTAATAAGTGACAATAGTGAATTTGCTATGTCTGCAGCCTTACTCGATGCTGGTGTCTGATGGGTAATATACTATCCACCTGGTTCAGCAATCATTACACGGTGTTCTTCACTTTTCTTTTCACTATACCACCTATCATTCACTTTCACTTTACTTAAAGTCTGATCCTTTCGACCATCGAAGTATATGGAAGTAATAGGATTCACTTTATCACTTTTCAATGTCTTTCGAAGTCTTTTTCTTTCTCTCCGCACGTTACTTCTGTCTATTACGAGATGGTCATCTTCAGTGGTGATCATACCAATGTCTATCAAAGTTGCAGTTGCAATAGCAGCAGTAGCACGATCTGATACACTAAATCTATCTGCCTGCATTGCAACATGCCGCAAAGACATTCTCATTTGGCTTCCAGTATTTTCAAAACCACAGTCTTCAGTTTCCATTGCCCCATTGTCACTATGTTCATCTGAAGAATTTTATACTGAGCTCAAAGGTTGAACTTCAGTGGAACGATTGGTGATTTTCTTTTCCTTACTAACTTGTTCTGAGAGCTTCCTCTTGTATCTCTTTTGTAAAATTTATGTGGCATGCACATTTACAGTACACTACCTATGTACATTTTACGATCAGTCCTCTAATCAAGTAGAAACTGTAATTCCTCTTTTGGTACTTTTTTATCTCTCCGACATATGCAATCTATGTGAATTTCTTCACAATCATCCTGCATCCTATGTCTGTATGAGATTTTAAATTACATTTACAGGCACATATATCAAACAAATTACCGAGACTATTCATATATTCATTTTTTAGTTTCACTGATGTTTTAGATCTACTGAACGTTGCTCCTCTTTCTATGAATCTTGCTACCTTTTGAAACACAGCTTTTTCCTCAACTGTGGGAATTGATGCTTGCTGCCAAAGTTTTAGTACCTCCTGAGTTATTTGTCTGATGATTGGCTTCTTAGCTACATTTTCCTTTCTTTGAAAGTACCGAACCATTTGTAAATTAGTCCAAACATACAATGTTGCTTAGAATGTCTCGTGCTCACAAATTTTTTCCTTGCTGAATAGTATGGGGAACTTGAAAGCGTAAATGCTGCTGCATGGAAAGCTGTTGGTGGAGAGTTGCTACAAGAGGGGATGTTGCTAGCTTGATGTGAAGAAAGATGTTGTTTCAGTTGTGGAGACACTGGTGTGTGGGATGCTGATTCCCTACCTCTGGATTTTGTAGCTGGGGAACAACTACTGCAACGTGCCTGGGGAATCAGAAGACACGATGCGTACAAGTATACAGTACGACCTTGGCAGGAATACTTAAATCTGGGAATGACGCAAAATAATATGTTAAAGTAATAAAAATTTATAATCGTGGTTTCATAATGACATTAATGAAGATTATTCCTACGATGTAATGTTGACGGATGTATGTTAGATGAGAACTCTATTTTCTGTGTTTGTTAAATTGTATTCATGCAAAAATGTGGGGCGGTTAGAGAAACCTGACACAATTTGTATCACCATGTTCGTTTTTCTCAGCAAAAACTACAATAATATATCAGTGTGCCATAGTAAACTATCATTTTCACTCCGCCCTATATATATATATATATAATATATATAATATATATAGCATTTCAAACTAATTAAACACATGTAACTTATATAGATTAACAAGTACATGTATCTGAAAAGCTAAAGATGATAAATTAACCTTGTATTTTAACTTTTCGAAGGCAGGAACACCAAATTATTACAAAAATTAGTGAACATTTCTTTTTCTCTCCATTGCATCGGATTTTAAAGCCCCCTTTTAGGGGGGGGGGCTATAAAGATTTTTTGAAAGAAAAAAGTTTTGTAGGTTTCAAACTTTTTGGATTATTTTAAAAATTGTACTTGATTTTGTTTTTAAATTGATAAATGGTAATATTATATACAATATATACATATAATATACAGTCGACTCCGGCTAGGAAGGTCACCTGATAACTAGGTCATATGCCTTAAAAAGGTCACTTTTGCAAGTTCCAAATCAGTTCCTATCTCTCTATTATAAAAGTTTACTCTTCAGCAGGTCATGTATTAAGCCTAACATTTTCGTAAACATGATAATCTCACGTCAATCAAGGAATTAAATGGACAGATTATGGGCAGATATGGACTGACTAAAGCAAATCCAGTTAGTATTTTTACCTCCAAACACAACAGCATTGATTCAGCCTCTTGATCAAGGAATTATAAAGAACTTTAAGACAATGTACAGGAAGCAACTGTGTGAAAAATTATTAACTCAACTTGAAGGTGTTAATGATCCTGATGAATTCTCTTCCCATGGCACGGCAGCTAACTCGCAATGGCACGGCAGCTAACTTTAATAGATATATCGAGCTTAGACGTCAGGTTAAAAGATCAGTTAGGAATGCCAAGCGTAATTTAGAGATACTTATAGCTGCTGATAGTAATCATAATCCAAAAAAGTTTTTTGAATACGTTAATAATCGTAAGCCGGTAAAAGATAACATAGGCCCTCTAGTGGATGTTAATGGCGCTTTGGCTTCTGACGCTCAGGCGATGGCGGGTATTTTCAATAACTCTTTTGCAACAGTTTTTACCGTAGAAGACGTAAATAATGTCCCCGACGTGGACGATATCGTTCCATTTAGTAGCGAGACTATTTTGGATGAAATAACTGTTTACGAGGGTGAGATTGCGCATTATATCGATAGGCTAAAAGTTAGCAAGGCTCCAGGCCCTGACGCTTTTTGTCCTAGACATTTGAAAGATTTGAAAGACGTTATCGTAGGCCCCTTAACGAAGATTTTTAATCAGTCACTCGAAACGGGGATTATTCCTGAAGACTTCAAATTAGCTAACGTCACGCCTATTTTTAAAAAAGGCGACCGCGCAGTAGCTACCAATTATAGGCCCATTAGCTTAACGTCAATTGTCGGTAAACTTTTGGAATCCGTAGTTAGGGATCGTATCATCGATCACTTAGAAAGTAGAGATTTGATTAATAGTAGTCAGCATGGGTTTCGACGCCATAGGTCTTGTTTAACTAATTTGCTAGGATTTTATAACGAAATAGTGCGCGAATACGATAGGCATAGAGCAGCTGACGTTATTTATTTAGATTTTAAAAAGGCGTTCGATACAGTTCCGCATAGGAGACTAATTGCGAAGGTCAAAGCGCACGGTATACGTGGTCAGGTAGCTAACTGGTTAGAAGAATGGCTTCGTGCTAGGAGACAGAGGGTCGTAGTTAATGGTAGTGAATCGGGGTGGTTGGATGTAGGTAGCAGTGTCCCACAGGGTTCAGTGTTAGGCCTATTGCTATTTGTAATTTACATTAACGACATAGATGTAGGATTGACTAGTAACGTGTCAAAATTCGCGGACGATACTAAAATAGGCGGTAAGGTTGTTAACGAGGACGATAGTACTAGGCTCCAAGAAGATGTAAATAGGATTATGGAGTGGACAGATAAGTGGCAGATGCAATTTAACGTAGACAAATGTAAAGTTTTGCATATAGGTTCTCGCAACAATAATTACACGGACACGATGGATGATAGGGAGTTAGCGAGCGTTGACGAGGAAGTAGATTTAGGCGTACGCGTATCTAAGGATTTAAAGGTTAGGAACCAGTGCCTGGAGTCTTGCGCAAAAGCTAATAGGATGATAGGCTTCATAGCGCGTAATTTCGAATTTAAATCGAAGGATATTATATTGCCCCTTTACAAGTCCCTAGTCAGGCCTCATTTAGAATATGCAGTTCAGTTTTGGTGTCCGTACTTGCGTGAGGATATTGATAGGTTAGAAAGGGTTCAACGTCGTGCCACGAAACTAATTCCGTCATTGCGCAACAAGCCTTATGAAGATAGGATTAAAGAGTTAGACCTGTATTCACTCGAAACTAGGAGATTAAGTGGGGAGCTTATTGAAGTTTTCAAAATCGTTAATAACATCGATAATGTAAATTTTGACAAATTGTTCACTTTCGATAATAGTAATACTCGTAATAACGGATTTAAGTTGCGTGGCAGACGTTTCATTACTAATATCGCTAAAAACTTCTTTACGTTTAAAGTAATTGATAAATGGAATAATCTTCCCGCGTCAGTCGTTCATTCTACCAGCGTTAATATGTTTAAGAACCGTCTTGACAGACATTTTAAAAATATTAACGTTGTTTAAAATAACAAAAAAAATTAGTCACAGGAGCTCTGTGGGTGGTGGTCGAGGATGAGTCTGTTGACGATTAATGCCTGCTTGTGACATGCCAGCGTGTGATGCCAGCAATAAAATAAAAAAAAATAAAAAATTAGACTAACATGAACGTAGATGTAGCTCGTAGAGTAAACTAACCCACTTTTTGTTTAACTTTACCTACTTTTTTTTTTCCGTATCCTCTCCTTACTTTGCATGTCTTTAACTCTCTCTTCTTGTATGTTTGTAGTTTGCATGGTATGACTGAGAGTTAAGACTGTGTTTGCATGGTTTGTAAGCGTTCTTATTTTACTTCTTTTCATCTTTCACCCCTCTCCTATTCTCTCCGACTATTTTTCTGACTTGTCGGCAGTGGCCGGCGGATGATGATGGTGAGTCTTTTTTCTCTTTTTCTGAATGAATGTTAACCCACGAGTGATAGGTGTTCCTCCTTACTTAACCCCTTATTCTCTTCTCTTCTCTTAACCTCTACTCTTTCCTTTCTCTCGGGCTAACCTTAGAGTGGATCTTAGGGTCTTTGTTAGCCTTAGCTTCTGTAGATCTGTAGATGGCAAAAGCAGCAAGAAGCACCACCATTCTAGACGCAATTTATATGCTTGCAATAGCGTGGGAAAATGAAAATCAACAAACAATAAAAAACTGCTTTGCCCGATATGAGCTACGAATAACAAGTGAAGATGATGAGGGTTTCATCGAGTCTGACGAAATTGTTGAAGCTTCACTCGGCATTGAGCAAGAAGGTTTTGACCAAATGTCGCAACTCTTTGAAGATGAGAGTATAATTGAGGGAGCAACTGATGAAGAAACGATTGCATCTATCAAGATGAAAGATGACACTGAGTCTGGGGAAAGCAACAATGAAGACGATGAAAGCAATAGAGAAGTAAAACCCTTCACACGTCATGAAATTAGTACTTTATCAAACTTGCTTGATAGGTACGGAAAGACAACTAGAAATTTAGCTCTCATGAAACATATTTCTGTATTGCAATCCTCACTTAGTGATTCTTATGTTAATTCTTATTCAAAACAGACCACAATAAATGATTATTTTGTACCTATTGTATAAAGTGTAAAGTAATTGATGCATTGTACTGTAATTTCTGTAATAAAAAGTTACTTTTTAATTTGTCACTAATTGACCGAGCTTATGTTGCTACCATATTTTTATTAATCTGTTTTAAAATACGATATTAGTAGTGTACATCAATGTAAGATACATAATGTACGTTAGTTGAATAAGGAGATCAGTCAGATAAGGGGGTCAGACGGGGAAGGTCCCAAAGTGACCTCCATATCTAGAATCGTGTTGCTTTCCCCTTTGCGTTATGTAACTGACACGTTCTAGCATTCTACTGATGAGCTTTGCCATTTTTTGTTGAGGGCGATCATCGTGGTGTTTATTTACTTCATCAACCCTCTCTCTCTCTCTCTCTCTCTCTCTCTCTCTCTCTATATATATATATTATATATATATATTATATATATATATATGTGTATATATATAATAAAATTCAGCATTAACATCACTAACATCATGAATTAATTAGAATATTTTTTTATTATTTATTATTTATTTTCATTTGAGGAGTAGAAATGGGAACAGTTTTGGTGAACAGAAGATGAGAACTTTCTTTCTTCTCGAAACATAATTGAATATTTGCTTCTCAACATAACTTTTGTTCTGCCCACTTCTTAACATCCTTTTTTTATTGCCTTCTCGTGTGGTTATTAATTCTCGTTGCTGAGGAGTATCTATGTCAGTGAACATTTGCTCAAAGTATTTTATATATTATTAGACAATAACTGTTCATTTTATCATCTAGTAAATATGAGTGGTAGAAGTAAAATAATAATAATTGGGATAAACATATCATTATTATTATCATTATTATATTATTATTATTAGTAGTAGTAGTAGTAGTATAAAACGCATTTAGTGGTCCATTTTCATATATCTCCTGTTGCATCCATTGTACGTTCCTTGAAAATGATAAATACATCCGTAACATCCAAGATACTCACTTCCCCACGATGTTGGGTGAGTATGGCTCAAGGTTCACCTGAGCCAGAGCACAAACAGAGTAAGTAGCAAATTCAACTCCACCCGATAAGAACGGACGGGAGCGAACCAACGCCATACCCCTCGGAATCCGCCACCGTAACAACTGAGCTACCGGGCACCCAGTGTATAAATACAACAATAAACTATTATTATTATTATTATTATTATTATTATTATTATTTGTGATGCCACGAATTTATAAATAAGAAAATAAGGAAGAAAAAGTATACAAATTCGTAAGACAACAAAAGAAAAGAAATAGTTTGGCACTAATAACAAATCACTTGACAGTCATCGAAATATTTAGGTATGGGATTTAAGCGCGTATGGAATAAACAATTTTTTTAAACTTGCCAAAGAATAGACGTTTACGTGCGAAAGTTGAGAATTCTATATGCATACTAAACTGAATCTTGGTAGCTCCTAATTTCTCACTTCGTTGCCACTTATTTAAGTGCGGTTATCGCACTTTAAACACATTCACTTGATGTATAAAGTTTATCAGTTGGCAAAGAAGAGGTTATAATAATTTCTAGTTCTATTAGAAGAGTTGTTTTGTAACATGTGGAAATAATTTACAAAGAACGATATTTACCCAAAATTTAGTATTTGCTTCTGCCGGTTACAAAAATCGGGATACACTGGACCACACCTCTCAGGCTCTCTTGCGACCTGATGTATTCCGATGACACTGGGTAACAAAATTTGAAAATTTTCTGTTTATTGTGATTTTTCTGTCGTTTCTTAATGATTTCTGGGCGCTGATTCCAAAAATGATATTGGTTTTGCGCTATCATCAACCGTTTCTAAAATATAGGTTATCACACTTTTCATATGGCAAAGTATATAAAGAAGGCTAACATAAATATTTTCTGAAAATAAAAACACTATTGGAAATTAATGCACTGAAGAACGCGACTTCCACGTATGAACATTCTTATCCTTTCTGATCAGCGACCATACGTAGTCTCCCATCATGGAAGCATCCCAATGGCCCTGGTACCTTTTCTCCATCGTTTGAATATCTGATGGAATCTTTCGCCATGTTCTTCACTCACATCGCCCAGGTTATCACGAAAAAAGTCTAGATGTGAATACAGATAGTGTAATTTAAAGACATACGGCACCCCATTTTTCCATAGCACTTAATCAAGTTTGACACTAACTTCTTATAGTTTGGTGCTTTATGGTTGCCTAAAAACTCACGAACCACATCACGGAAAGCATACCAAGCCTCTTTTTCGATCGGAGTCATCTTGGCTTCAAGGTTCTTTGAATTCAAACGCGCCTTGACTTGTGGTCCTACAAAGATGCCAGCCTTGACTTTGGCCTCAGAGAGTTTAGGGAACATGACCCGAATCTGTTAGAAAACTTCCCCTCCAAAATCTAACACAGTTACAAACTGCTTAATTAGACCCAACTTAATATGGAGAGGTGTAGCAGAACTATGTCAGGCTTCACAAGAGGTTCCCTGAGTACATTTACTTTCCTGGTTACAGTCCTTCACGTGGAGGCCACTGAACTGTTTTATAGTGCTCAGTTAAAGCCCTGCTATCCCACAGGCAAATAAAACATGAATATTTAGTAAACCCTCCTTGTAAATCTAACAGGAAACCAATCATTTTGAAATCACCACACACGTCCCAGTTATATTGTTCATACCTGATTTGAGTGAGCAGTTGTTTGACATTTCATAGTCCTCTTTCATTTGAACAGAATGTGCAACTGGTATAGATGGATATTTGTTCCCATTGTGGAGTAGAACAGCTTTTAAACTCCGAGTTGAACTGTCCATAAACAGGCGCCACTCTGAGGGTATATGTGTTATCCTACCTGTGAATAGACCATTAACCTCGCTGCAATAACAGAGAGAGTCATTGACATCGTAGAACCTTGCAAACTCTTCATGCCGCTTTCGGTATACAGTGCTCTTGCAGTCTTCTCCAAGCAAATTCCACTCTTGAGTCTGGAGGTCAGAAGCTCAGACCCTGATTTCGTCAGACCCAAATCTCTAATTAAGTCGTCCAATTCCCTCTGATTTGGAAAGGGAGGGTTTGTACTGAAAGTTACTGTATATTCTTCATCATGACTGTCCTCACCAGCTGACATCTCAGATGAGCTAGCTGCATCCTCATTTGAACCTGCAAAGCAAAGAAACAAAATATAGGCATAGCTATATATGTAGAAGAGCATCAGCACTGAGAAAAATCGACACATAATGACCCACAGTCTGTAAATACAGAAGGTAAAGTAATGGATAGATACCTGTTCTGGTGGACGTGGTATTGGAAGACCTTCGCCATGTGGTACAGGAGCTATGGACGACGCTATGCTTGGATACTGAAGAGTCTGCCTTCCTTTAACTTTCCTGTACTTAGAAACATCTACCATGCAGTAGTAGCAATCGTCGTGGTGGCTCTTTGGTTCTCTCCATATTCTGGGTACCGCAAAGGGCATTGCCTTGCGTACTCCCCGCAGCCACCCTTCAAGTGTGGAGCGGCATCTTCCACAGATCACATGGGTGCCCAGGTCTTATCTTGGTCACCCATAGGCATACCAAAATAGAGCCGATACGCGATCCAGAACTTGGTGCCTTTCACAATCTTGTGCGATATTTGCTTGGGGCCTATGTAATACCCACAAACGTAGCAGAATATATCCGGCGAGTGTTTACAAGCTCTAGTTGCATTCTCTTTACCAAACTGACTACATAATCATAACCTGCAGATATGGAGAGAAGAGTTATTAAATTATTAAATCTGCAACAGATTACAGATTACAGAAAAAAAGATGTATTCACAACACTGAAATAATGTTCGCAATAAAAAAGGATCGATAACACTCAAATCGTCAGCACAGAGAAGCACAGAAACACAGTACCTCAGTGCTGGTAACCATCAAACAAACAGCCTGCTTTCTTTGTGTGCTCACACTTACTAACTTCTCAGACTCTGCGTTCTTCTTTATATAGCACAGTGGAAGTTTCGGGCAATTTCTAGAGCAAGAAACTGTCAACGAACATCCGGATTGTTCTCAACAATTCCTGATTATTCTGATATTGCTGCGCCCATAATAACATTATACTGGTAAAACATGAAAAATGGATTATATCTGAAACCATTGATGATACACACAAACCAAGGCCAGATTTGGACTCAGCGCCCACAAATGCATATAAAAACATAAAAATTTCTATATAAACAGAATCAGTGTTACACAGTGTTATCGGAACCGATGTGTATATACATAATAGCTGATATTTTAAAATGTAAATATTTTTAACTCTTAAAATAGCTGACTCCAAAAACATATTATTGAGATCAAAATCAGAGAAATAAGATGAAAATATATTCCTTATTATTTTAATGTGCCAAGACTGAGCTCCCTGTGGCTCAGTGAAATCGATGTCGGACTCTGGGCGGTTTGGCTTTGGATTCACTACCTGCTGCTGGCTCCTGTGTTAGGTTGGGCCACTCACCCTGTCAGTGCTTGGGTTCAAGTGACCCATGGGGCACTCTTACTCCCACACAACGGGGAAATGAGTTGCGAAGTTATTATCTTTACCTTGGACAAGACTACTCTACTATACTCAGGCGAAACTAGAAGACGAGTTCTCAAACATGACTTTAGAATATTACAGAATAAAAGAAAAGTGCGTCCATTTCATCTTTTTGATATTCATAACAAGTTTGTTATATTTACAACAGTCACCAAGTGTTTGTGGGTATTTGAGCTTGGGCATTAATTAAGATGTTCAAACTATAAAAGTTGACCATAGCAAACATACAGTATCATCAGCATAAGCAATTACAAACTTTAACATCTTTTAATATGTAACATCTTTTAATGTGTAATTAAAATCACTTGCATAAACTAAATGAAGCAAGGGCCCCAAACAACTCCCCTGAGGAACACCTACAGTTACAGAGGTCAGTTTTGATTTAATGAAATTTACCCCTATAAATCCTGTTTGAAAGGTAAGAGCGAAATAATTGTGAATGGCCTAGATCTCCTAATTCCTCTTGCATGAAGTTTTTCAAGTAGCAGTTCGTGATCCAGAGATAGAAACCGTACACTAAAATCTACATATAAAGCTCCACAAAATCCTTTATTATTAACTGTTTATCCAACGACAGTTGCATACTGATTTAGTGTAATAATATAATTATTAGTGAGGGAAGATGCAAGCTAAGGAACTTTAAGTTTTTCACAAAACTATAGAATTTTAAAGAATTTTATATAATTTGCAACATCGGTCATAGAATCAGACTTGCAAACTGTCCGACTCTTTAGATTTTAAGATAGGCTCTTGTTTCGATGGATTCATGTTTATAAAGGTCAGCAATGAAGAAGTTATTTCATATACGTTCAGTTTGAGAGTCTTAGTATATAAGTACTCCCAATAAGGAATTACTATTGTTTAATTAAAAAACAATGAATTTTGTATCTAAGGAACAGATTAACAGCCCGGAGCTTTTTTGTGGGTTTAAATTCTCTAATTAGTATACATTTTTTAATCAATATAAAAACTGAAATCACCAAGAGAAAAAGCGGTTGGTCTGTACATATGAGTACAACTTAGAAGGTGTTTCATATCATTGGCTATAATCTTCAAGAACAATGCTTCATGCGCTGGTAAAATACGAGTAAGATTGGTCACAATATTACATTTCATGAACTCCGTAGGGGTACAACTGTATATCTGTTTTTATTGTATAACTCCAAAGTCCAAACTCATGTTTATTTCAACAGACTGAAAAATGTTTACAGCTCGAAATATTTAACAGTGACTCTTCTTCAGGAGACAGTCATATCTCACATGAAACTATAAAAGTAAACTGGAATTTAAATACATACATCAAGAAGAGTAGGAGCAGCATTAAAATTCTTTGTACAATTTAATAATACATAATACAAAAATTTAATAATACGTAATACAGAAAAGGCTTCTTAATGATGTTACAGTAGAGTCATTTAAAATGCATGTAGATTGCAAGCCATTATTGTTGTTATAGTTATTGTTTCCATCTTACCAAATGAAAAACAGGATATAAACTTAAATATACCAATAGAGAATACAATACTTAATACACCACCAAAGGTAGATGAAAGAATTATACTCGTAGTTGTTCAGAACATTTAGATGGAAAACTACCTTTTGAAGGGCACATCGAACACATATTAATAATAAGCTGTCAAAATTATCTCGTATGTCGCATAAGTTAAATTACCCCATTTCAAAATATCTATACCAGTGCATACCCTTACATCCCATGTAACATAACGGTTTATGGAAATAGAAGTCAGTCTATCCGTTAAATATACTGTATTGTAAAAAACAATGGGTCACCTGAAAATCAGGGCCCCCAAGCCTTCTTTAGTTAGCTTTATAAGGCTAACTAACGAAAATATCACGACCTAGCCTAACCAATCGTCAAGGGCGTACAGTTGACTTAACGATTGGTTAGGTTAGGTCGTGATATTTTCATTACTTAGCCTTATAAGGCTAACTAAAGAAGGCTGGCGGCCCTGATCTTCAGGTGATCAAAAAAATTGTTAGAATCATGCGCTAAAACCAACCAAGAACACAGAAATCCTACGCTGAAATCCCTGAAACTTCTTAAGCTTCATGGCCTGCACAAGTAGATTATCATTTGCTCACATATTCATAAAATATTTTATAAGGAAGCTCCTACCAAACAATTAACCAATAAACCATTCACAGAATCTAAAGCATGATAACTATTATTTCCAAACGCCTATAACTTTACATATGAAATATAAAAGCGATCCCCCTCATATGAAAGATATATTTGAAAACCTACAAACAAGTTTAAAGCACATAAAGTTCAACATCGAGTTTGTTTTGAAGGTATTATTAAGTTAATAAAGGCAATATTTTGAACATCAATTCAACTTTCATGAAAGGTTTCTGTAAAAATGATTATGAAGAGAAATTTGAAGTTCAAAAGTAGCCTATATCCATCGAAAACTTTGTTTTACGAAAATTTTCTAAGAAGAGTTAACTTTAAGCTCAGTTCTTATTCTTTAGAAACGAATCCGAGTCGCTTTATATAAATTTCATAACGTAATGAAAATTAATTGCGCATAACGAATAGAAGTAACTTTTGCCATGAAAAGGCAAACAACAATAAAAAACACAACTTTTCTTCAGAAAAAGAATATAAGTTACACAAAGTTTGGATCACATGAAGATCAGGGGCCCCAACCTTCTTTAGTTAGCTTTATAAGGCTAAGTAACGAAAATATCACGACCTAACCTAACCAATCGTTAGGACAACTGTATGTCTTTGACGATTGGTTCGGTTAGGTCGTGATATTTTCGTTACTTATAAAGCTAACTAAAGAAGGCTGGGGGCCCTGATCTTCAGGTGATCCCAAAGTTTTAGAATTTTTTTCAATATTTTCTGTACAATTTAGATATCTGATATGGAGTTAATATATTCACAGTATTCTAATCTGAATACGCTGTTGGAAGCATGGAAACTTTTAAAGCAAAGTTAATGGGATTAAAGTTATTTATTTGGATCACCTGAAGATCAGGGTCCTCAGCCTTCTTAGTTAGCTTTATAAGGCTAACTAACGAAAATATCACGACCTAACCTAACCAGTCGTCAAGGGCGGACAGTTGACCTAACGAGTGGTTAAGTTAGGTCGTGATATTTCGTTAGTTAGCCTTATAAGGCTAACTGAAGAAGGTTGGGGATGGGGGGGCCCTGATCTTCAGGTGATCCATTTATTTCAAGAGAAATGGAAGTGGCAAGTGATAATAATAATAATAATAATAATAATAATAATAACTACGGTCGACTCGCTTCACTCGGCCAAATCTTCTCGATCTATCTTTAGTGTTACAGCCGATAATAGATAACTAATGTGGAATTCCCTCAAAATATATACCTTCTACTCCTCCAATACTTAGTATAGATAAACATAAAATCTGTGGAATTCCTCCAGGATGGTTTTGGTCTCTATTTTAATGTTACAGCGGTGTAGAAGATACCTAATTTGAAATCCTCCAAAATATCAATTTTATATATTTTTGATGCAAGGGAAAATATATGAATTTCTGCTCCGTATCTTGAACTCTATTTTTGTCAAACGATATTTATAGTACCAAACTAACTAACTATATATATATATATATATATATATATATATATATATATATATATATATATATATATATATATACACACAGGGTGTACATAAAGTCAGGATCTATTTTTGAAGCACTTGGAAATTATATGGATTCAATCATAAAATGATAAAGTGGTAACATTTATTAAATAATTAAGAGTAGGATTCGACGTGACGCCCATCAGTATCCCTGCACAGCTGAAATCGTTCCGCAGCATTTCTAAAAACATTCTGGAGCATTTGGGGTTATGTTATCTGCAGCAGTTGTATACGTGTACGTAAGTTTTCAAGACTCGTAATCTTCGTCTGATAGACGTGCGATTTGATTAAGCCCCATGCAAAGAAATCTAAAGGGGTTAAATCTGGTGATCTCGCTGGCCAAGGTCTGTTGTTCCGCGTCCGATCCAGCGATTTGGAAAACGTCCATTTAGATAACCTGAACAATTTTGGCATAGTGACAAGGAGCACCATCATGTTGATAGACGAACGGTACTAACAATCCTATCCCCGTCGTCTATCCAACATGAGGTGCTCCTTGTCACGTGCCAAAATGTTCAGGATTATCTAAAATGGACGTTTTCCAAATCGCTGGATCGGACGCGGAGCAACAGACCTTGCCAGCGAGATCACCAGATTTAACCCCTTTAGATTTCTTTGCATGGGGCTTTATCAAATCGCACGTCTATCAGACGAAGATTACGAGTCTTGAAAACTTACGTACACGTATACGAACTGCTGCAGATAACATAACCCGCAAATGCTCCAGAATGTGTTTAGAAATGCTGCGGAACGATTTCAGCTGTGCAGGGATACTGATGGGCGTCACGTCGAATCCTACGCTTAATTATTTAATAAATGTTACCACTTTATCATTTTATGATTGAATTCCATTATAATTTCCAAGTGCTTCACAAAAATAGATCCTGACTTTATGTACACCCTGTATATATATATATATATATATATATATATATATATATATATATATATATATATATAATATATATATATATATATATATATATATATATATATATATCAGGTGGCCCAAAAAAGACGCTTTGAGAGTTGAACATCAATAACTTCAAAAATATGCAGTTTACACTTCCAAATTTATATAAACTGTTACTCCAATCAATTGATAAGCAATCATAAAAATTTTAGACCTCTACATAAAGTACTTTTTCCACAGCTACGGAACAATGAGTATGGTGAAAAAAAACGAATATTCATAAACTGAAAATTTTTATTATTCACATCTTATCAACAAATATGATCAATATGGCCGCCGTCCTACTTACAAACTAATCTTAACCTTTTCTTCCACGACATGATACATTTTCTGATTTCTGCTAATGTTATTTGTCCCACCATTTGAGTATTTTTCTTTAATTGCATTCCTGTAAACTTTTCTGTTTGTCCTTCACAAATCTTCTCTGCTAGAGTATTTCCATATGCAATAATCCATGGGATGCAATCAGGCGATTGCGGGGGGTCAGTCGTTTTTTCCAATGAAGTTGACTACATTCTGTTGTAGATAATCCTGTGTGAACTTGCGGTATGAGCTGTAGCACCATCTTGTTGGAGTATGAAATCGTTTCCATAATAACAGACGCTGACAATCAGCCACAGATTCTCTCTAAGAGATTTACAGAGGTTTCTGAATTAATTTTTTTATTTTCTGAAATGAATTTCCGTCTTTCCATTCCACGATACACCTGCTAATACCATGATTTTTTGGAAAAACGACTTGTCTGGTAGTAAAGTCTCGATGGAGGAATGTCTTTCTTACGCCGACCATAAACAACATCGTTCCGGGAGTTTCGAGCACTCTCGATGGTGAAATCTTTTCCATCTGTAAAAACTATTTTTTCAACATCATTGGACAAAATCTATCAAACAATTTTCTACAACGAATTTTTCTTTTAGCTTACGTTGGTGTTTCGTCTTGAAACACGGATCTTTTAAATGCTTTAAGTCCTACCGTTGTCTGCATTCTTTGTATGGAACTTCGACTGATACCTAAATTTCTTGCAATTTTCCTCTGAGAGCAGTGTGACCCAGGTCGAACCTCTGGAGATAGGCTCATCATTTCGATCATTGCTATATTGTCTTGAGTGTAAACTGTTTTAGGTCGACCACTTCCACCCTTCCGTGCCGTCGAACCGGTTGCTTTAAGTTTTTTAATTATTCTATTCAAAGACGTAATATTACAAGTTATTCCTGGAAATTCCCTCAAATTCTTGCCCCAATCCATCTTTTTTCCAAGAAACACTTTTCAATCACCGCTTTTCACCGTTAGTTAGAACCATAATTTGACGGTAAGTTAAAAAACAGTGTTTAAGATGGGCGTAGCCTATGTCATCTGACGTTTTTCAGAGACTAACAGATTATCCATAGGCTAAGGAAACTTACTACAAGTCTTAGAATAGTTGCCAGGTACCGCTACAACACATTTAGGATTTATGATATTCGTTTTTTTTATAACCATACCTCATTGTTCCTTCAGCTGTGGAAAAATATTTTATGTAGAGGTCTGAAATTTTTATGATGGCTTCAATAGATTGAGTAAAAGTTTTGTCAATTTTGTAACGTGCGACTGCATATTTTTAAAGTATTGATGTTCAAATCTCGAAGCGTTTTTCTGAGCACCGATATATATATATATATATATATATATATCAGGTGGCCCAAAAAAGACGCTTTGAGAGTTGAACATCAATAACTTCAAAATATGCAGTTTACACTTCCAAAATTTATATAACTGTTACTCCAATCAATTGATAAGCCATCATAAAAATTTTAGACCTCTACATAAAGTACTTTTTCCACAGCTACGGGAACAATGAGTATGGTGAAAAAAACGAATATCATAAACTGAAAATTTTTTATTATTCACATCTTATCAACAAATATGATCAATATGGCCGCCGTCCTACTTACAAAACTAATCTTAACCTTTTCTTCCACGACATGATACATTTTCTGATTTCTGCTAATGTTATTTTGTCCCACCATTTGAGTATTTTTTCTTTATTGCATTCTGTAAACTTTTCTGTTTGGCCTTCACAAATCTTCTCTGCTAGAGTATTCCATATGGCTGTATACAAGAAGTATATAGAATATAATGCTTATTGTACACGTACATAATAATAGAATATGAAATACATTATGTAATTTTGTATATACTGTACTACAGAGATGCTCAAAGACTGCTTAAAGTGGAACCTCATCCTTCTTGGGGCTCCTCCTAGGTGAAGCTGTAGTTGATGGTGAAGTTAAATCGCGTAAACGCGGATCACGGTCACGTATATCAAATAACGTCGATCGTGTATATGCAAATCAGCGTAAATCGAGTTCATGTATAAAGAGTACTTACTGTATGTGTATATATATAAAATAATTACTATACAGTATATATATATATATATATATATATATATATATATACTGTACAATAATTATTTTACATATATATATATATATATATATATATATATATACTGTATAGTAATTATTTTTATATTATACACATACAGTAAGTACTCTTTATACATGAACTCGATTTACGCTGATTTGCATATACACGATCGACGTTATTTGATATACGTGACCGTGATCCGCGTTTACGCGATTTAACTTCACCATCAACTACAGCTTCACCTAGGAGGAGCCCCAAGAAGGATGAGGTTCCACTTTAAGCAGTCTTTGGAGCATCTCTGGTAAGTACAGTATATACAAAATTACATAATGTATTTCATATTCTATTATTAATGTACGTGTACAATAAGCATTATATTCTATATACTTCTTGTATACAGCCATATGGAATACTCTAGCAGAGAAGATTTGTGAAGGCCAAACAGAAAAGTTTACAGGAATGCAATTAAAGAAAAAATACTCAAATGGTGGGACAAAATAACATTAGCAGAAATCAGAAAATGTATCATGTCGTGGAAGAAAAGGTTAAGATTAGTTTGTAAGTAGGACGGCGGCCATATTGATCATATTTGTTGATAAGATGTGAATAATAAAAAATTTTCAGTTTATGATATTCGTTTTTTTCACCATACTCATTGTTCCCGTAGCTGTGGAAAAAGTACTTTATGTAGAGGTCTAAAATTTTTATGATGGCTTATCAATTGATTGGAGTAACAGTTATATAAATTTGGAAGTGTAAACTGCATATTTTGAAGTTATTGATGTTCAACTCTCAAAGCGTCTTTTTTGGGCCACCTGATATATATATATATATATATATATATATCGGGTGGCTCAGAAAAACGCTTCGAGATTTGAACATCAATAACTTTAAAAATATGCAGTTCGCACTTACAAAATTGACAAAACTTTTACCTCAATCTATTGACAAGCCATCATAAAAATTTCAGACCTCTACATAAAATATTTTTTCCACAGCTGAAGGAACAATGAGGTATGGTATAAAAAAAACGAATATCATAAATCCTAAATGTGTGTAGCGGTACCTGGCAACTATTCTAAGACTTGTAGTAGTTTCCTTAGCCTATGGATAATCTGTTAGTCTCTGAAAAACGTCAGATGACATAGGCTACGCCCATCTTAAACACTGTTTTTTAAACTTACCCGTCAAATTATGGTTCTAACTAACGGTGAAAAAGCGGTGATTGAAAAGTGTTTCTTGGAAAAAAGATGGATTGGGGCAAGAATTTTGAGGGAATTTCCAGGAATAACTTGTAATATTACGTCTTTGAATAGAATAATTAAAAAACTTAAAGCAACCGGTTCGACGGCACGGAAGGGTGGAAGTGGTCGACCTAAAACAGTTTACACTCAAGACAATATAGCAATGATCGAAATGATGAGCCTATCTCCAGAGGTTCGACCTGGGTCACACTGCTCTCAGAGGAAAATTGCAAGAAATTTAGGTATCAGTCGAAGTTCCATACAAAGAATGCAGACAACGTAGGACTTAAAGCATTTAAAAAAGATCCGTGTTTCAAGACGAAACACCAACGTAAGAGCTAAAAGAAAAATTCGTTGTAGAAAATTGTTTGATAGATTTTCGTCCAATGATGTTGAAAAAATAGTTTTTACAGATGGAAAAGATTTCACCATCGAGAGTGCTCGAAACTCCCGGAACGATGTTGTTTATGGTCGGCGTAAGAAAGACATTCCTCCATCGAGACTTTACTACCAGACAAGTCGTTTTTCCAAAAAAATCATGGTATTAGCAGGTGTATCGTGGAATGGAAAGACGGAAATTCATTTCAGAAAATAAAAAAATTAATTCAGAAACCTCTGTAAATCTCTTAGAGGAGAATCTTGTGGCTGATTGTCAGCGTCTGTATTATGGAAACGATTTCATACTCCAACAAGATGGTGCTACAGCTCATACCAGCAAGTTCACACAGGATTATCTACAACAGAATGTAGTCAACTTCATTGGAAAAAACGACTGACCCCCGCAATCGCCTGATTGCAATCCCATGGATTATTGCATATGGAATACTCTAGCAGAGAAGATTTGTGAAGGCCAAACAGAAAAGTTTACAGGAATGCAATTAAAGAAAAAATACTCAAATGGTGGGACAAAATAACATTAGCAGAAATCAGAAAATGTATCATGTCGTGGAAGAAAAGGTTAAGAGTTTGTAAGTAGGACGGCGGCCATATTGATCATATTTGTTGATAAGATGTGAATAATAAAAAATTTTCAGTTTATGATATTCGTTTTTTTCACCATACTCATTGTTCCCGTAGCTGTGGAAAAAGTACTTTATGTAGAGGTCTAAAATTTTTATGATTGCTTATCAATTGATTGGAGTAACAGTTATATAAATTTTGGAAGTGTAAACTGCATTTTTGAAGTTATTGATGTTCAACTCTCAAAGCGTTTTTTTGGGCCACCTGATTATAATATATATTATATATATATATATATATATAATATATATATATATATATATATATATTATATATATATATATATATATATATATATATACAGGGTGTACATAAAGTCAGGATCTATTTTTGTGAAGCACTTGGAAATTATATGGAATTCAATCATAAAATGATAAAGTGGTAACATTTATTAAATAATTAAGCGTAGGATTCGACGTGACGCCCATCAGTATCCCTGCACAGCTGAAATCGTTCCGCAGCATTTCTAAACACATTCTGGAGCATTTGCGGGGTTATGTTATCTGCAGCAGTTCGTATACGTGTACGTAAGTTTCAAGACTCGTAATCTTCGTCTGATAGACGTGCGATTTGATAAAGCCCCATGCAAAGAAATCTAAAGGGGTTAAATCTGGTGATCTCGCTGGCCAAGGTCTGTTGCTTCCGCGTCCGATCCAGCGATTTGGAAAACGTCCATTTAGATAATCCTGAACAATTTTGGCACAGTGACAAGGAGCACCATCATGTTGATAGACGACGGGGATAGGATTGTTAGTACCGTCGTCTATCAACATGATGGTGCTCCTTGTCACTATGCCAAAATTGTTCAGGATTATCTAAATGGACGTTTTCCAAATCGCTGGATCGGACGCGGAAGCAACAGACCTTGGCCAGCGAGATCACCAGATTTAACCCCTTTAGATTTCTTTGCATGGGGCTTAATCAAATCGCACGTCTATCAGACGAAGATTACGAGTCTTGAAAACTTACGTACACGTATACGAACTGCTGCAGATAACATAACCCCGCAAATGCTCCAGAATGTGTTTAGAAATGCTGCGGAACGATTTCAGCTGTGCAGGGATACTGATGGGCGTCACGTCGAATCCTACTCTTAATTATTTAATAAATGTTACCACTTTATCATTTTATGATTGAATTCCATATAATTTCCAAGTGCTTCACAAAAATAGATCCTGACTTATGTACACCTGTGTGTATATATATATATATATATATATATATATATATATATATATATATATATTATATATATAGTTAGTTAGTTTGGTACTATAAATATCGTTTGACAAAAATAGAGTTCAAGATACGGAGCAGAAATTCATATAATTTTCCCTTGCATCAAAAATAATATAAAAGATTGATATTTTGGAGGATTTCAAATTAGGTATCTTCTACACCGCTGTAACATTAAAATAGAGACCAAAACCATCCTGGAGGAATTCCACAGATTTTATGTTTATCTATACTAAGTATTGGAGGAGTAGAAGGTATATATTTGAGGGAATTCCACATTAGTTATCTATTAATCGGCTGTAACACTAAAGATAGATCGAGAAGATTTGGCCGAGTGAAGCGAGTCGACCGTAGTTATTATTATTATTATTATTATTATTATTATTATCACTTGCCACTTCCATTTCTCTTATGAAATAAATGGATCACCTGAAGATCAGGGCCCCCCCATCCCCAACCTTCTTCAGTTAGCCTTATAAGGCTAACTAACGAAAATATCACGACCTAACTTAACCACTCGTTAGGTCAACTGTCCGCCCTTGACGACTGGTTAGGTTAGGTCGTGATATTTTCGTTAGTTAGCCTTATAAAGCTAACTAAAGAAGGCTGAGGACCCTGATCTTCAGGTGATCCAAATAAATAACTTTAATCCCATTAACTTTGCTTTAAAAGTTTCCATGCTTCCAACAGCGTATTCAGATTAGAATACTGTGAATATATTAACTCCATATCAGATATCTAAATTGTACAGAAAAATATTGAAAAAAATTCTAAAACTTTGGGATCACCTGAAGATCAGGGCCCCCAGCCTTCTTTAGTTAGCTTTATAAGTAACGAAAATATCACGACCTAACCGAACCAATCGTCAAAGACATACAGTTGTCCTAACGATTGGTTAGGTTAGGTCGTGATATTTTCGTTACTTAGCCTTATAAAGCTAACTAAAGAAGGTTGGGGCCCTGATCTTCATGTGATCCAAACTTTGTGTAACTTATATTCTTTTTCTGAAGAAAAGTTGTGTTTATTATTGTTGTTTGCCTTTTCATGGCAAAAGTTACTTCTATTCGTTATGCGCAATTAATTTTCATTACGTTATGAAATTTATATAAAGCGACTCGGATTCGTTTCTAAAGAAATACGAACTGAGCTTAAAGTTAACTCTTCTTAGAAAAATTTTCGTAAAACAAAGTTTTCGATGGATATAGGCTACTTTTGAACTTCAAATTTCTCTTCATAATCATTTTTACAGAAACCTTTCATGAAAGTTGAATTGATGTTCAAAATATTGCCTTTATTAAACTTAATAATACCTTCAAAACAAACTCGATGTTGAACTTTATGTGCTTTAAACTTGTTTGTAGGTTATTCAAATATATCTTTCATATGAGGGGGATCGCTTTTATATTTCATATGTAAAGTTATAGGCGTTTGGAAATAATAGTTATCATGCTTTAGATTCTGTGAATGGTTTATTGGTTAATTGTTTGGTAGGAGCTTCCTTATAAAAATTTTATGAATATGTGAGCAAATGATAATCTACTTGTGCAGGCCATGAAGCTTAAGAAGTTTCAGGGATTTCAGCGTAGGATTTCTGTGTTCTTGGTTGGTTTTAGCGCATGATTCTAACAATTTTTTTGATCACCTGAAGATCAGGGCCGCCAGCCTTCTTTAGTTAGCCTTATAAGGCTAAGTAATGAAAATATCACGACCTAACCTAACCAATCGTTAAGTCAACTGTACGCCCTTGACGATTGGTTAGGCTAGGTCGTGATATTTTCGTTAGTTAGCCTTATAAAAGCTAACTAAAGAAGGCTTGGGGGCCCTGATTTTCAGGTGACCCATTGTTTTTACAATACAGTATATTTAACGGATAGACTGACTTCTATTTCCATAAACCGTTATGTTACATGGGATGTAAGGGTATGCACTGGTATAGATATTTTGAAATGGGGTAATTAACTTATGCGACATACGAGATAATTTTGACAGCTTATTATTAATATGTGTTCGATGTGCCCTTCAAAAGGTAGTTTTCCATCTAAATGTTCTGAACAACTACGAGTATAATTCTTTCATCTACTTTGGTGGTGTATTAAGTATTGTATTCTCTATTGGTATATTTAAGTTTATATCCTGTTTTTCATTTGGTAAGATGGAAACAATAACTATAACAACAATAATGGCTTGCAATCTACATGCATTTTAAATGACTCTACTGTAACATCATTAAGAAGCCTTTTCTGTATTACGTATTATTAAATTTTTGTATTATGTATTATTAAATTGTACAAAGAATTTTAATGCTGCTCCTACTCTTCTTGATGTATGTATTTAAATTCCAGTTTACTTTTATAGTTTCATGTGAGATATGACTGTCTCCTGAAGAAGAGTCACTGTTAAATATTTCGAGCTGTAAACATTTTTCAGTCTGTTGAAATAAACATGAGTTTGGACTTTGGAGTTATACAATAAAAACAGATATACAGTTGTACCCCTACGGAGTTCATGAAATGTAATATTGTGACCAATCTACTCGTATTTTACCAGCGCATGAAGCATTGTTCTTGAAGATTATAGCCAATGATATGAAACACCTTCTAAGTTGTACTCATATGTACAGACCAACCGCTTTTTCTCTTGGTGATTTCAGTTTTTATATTGATTAAAAAATGTATACTAATTAGAGAATTTAAACCCACAAAAAAGCTCCGGGCTGTTAATCTGTTCCTTAGATACAAAATTCATTGTTTTTTAATTAAACAATAGTAATTCCTTATTGGGAGTACTTATATACTAAGACTCTCAAACTGAACGTATATGAAATAACTTCTTCATTGCTGACCTTTATAAACATGAATCCATCGAAACAAGAGCCTATCTTAAAATCTAAAGAGTCGGACAGTTTGCAAGTCTGATTCTATGACCGATGTTGCAAATTATATAAAATTCTTTAAAAATTCTATAGTTTTGTGAAAAACTTAAAGTTCCTTAGCTTGCATCTTCCCTCACTAATAATTATATTATTACACTAAATCAGTATGCAACTGTCGTTGGATAAACAGTTAATAAAAAGGATTTTGTGGAGCTTTATATGTAGATTTTAGTGTACGGTTTCTATCTCTGGATCACGAACTGCTACTTGAAAAACTTCATGCAAGAGGAATTAGGAGATCTAGGCCATTCACAATTATTTCGCTCTTACCTTTCAAACAGGATTTATAGGGGTAAATTTCATTAAATCAAAACTGACCTCTGTAACTGTAGGTGTTCCTCAGGGGAGTTGTTTGGGGCCCTTGCTTCATTTAGTTTATGCAAGTGATTTTAATTACACATTAAAAGATGTTACATATTAAAAGATGTTAAAGTTTGTAATTGCTTATGCTGATGATACTGTATGTTTGCTATGGTCAACTTTTATAGTTTGAACATCTTAATTAATGCCAAGCTCAAATACCCACAAACACTTGGTGACTGTTGTAAATATAACAAACTTGTTATGAATATCAAAAAGATGAAATGGACGCACTTTCTTTTATTCTGTAATATTCTAAAGTCATGTTTGAGAACTCGTCTTCTAGTTTCGCCTGAGTATAGTAGAGTAGTCTTGTCCAAGGTAAAGATAATAACTTCGCAACTCATTTCCCCGTTGTGTGGGAGTAAGAGTGCCCCATGGGTCACTTGAACCCAAGCACTGACAGGGTGAGTGGCCCAACCTAACACAGGAGCCAGCAGCAGGTAGTGAATCCAAAGCCAAACCGCCCAGAGTCCGACATCGATTTCACTGAGCCACCGGGAGCTCAGTCTTGGCACATTAAAATAATAAGGAATATATTTTCATCTTATTTCTCTGATTTTGACTCAATAATATGTTTTGGAGTCAGCTATTTTAAGAGTTAAAAATATTTACATTTTAAAATATCAGCTATTATGTATATACACATCGGTTCCGATAACACTGTGTAACACTGATTCTGTTTATATAGAAATTTTTATGTTTTTATATGCATTTGTGGGCGCTGAGTCCAAATCTGGCCTTGGTTTGTGTGTATCATCAATGGTTTCAGATATAATCCATTTTCATGTTTTACCAGTATAATGTTATTATGGGCGCAGCAATATCAGAATAATCAGGAATTGTTGAGAACAATCCGGATGTTCGTTGACAGTTTCTTGCTCTAGAAATTGCCCGAAACTTCCACTGTGCTATATAAAGAAGAACGCAGAGTCTGAGAAAGTTAGTAAGTGTGAGCACACAAAGAAAGCAGGCTGTTTGTTTGATGGTTACCAGCACTGAGGTACGTGTTTCTGTGCTTCTCTGTGCTGACGATTTGAGTGTTATCGATCCTTTTTATTGCGAACATTATTTCAGTGTTGTGAATACATCTTTTTTTCTGTAATCTGTAATCTGTTGCAGATTTAATAATTTAATAACTCTTCTCTCCATATCTGCAGGTTATGATTAATGTAGTACAGTTTGGTAAAGAGAATGCAACTAGAGCTTGTAAACACTCGCCGGATATATTCTGCTACGTTTGTGGGTAACATAGGCCCCAAGCAAATATCGCACAAGATGTGAAAGGCACCAAGTTCTGGATCGCGTATCGGCTCTATTTTGGTATGCCTATGGGTGACCAAGATAAGACCTGGGCACCCCATGTGATCTGTGGAAGATGCCGCTCCACACTTGAAGGGTGGCTGCGGGGAGTACGCAAGGCAATGCCCTTTGCGGTACCCAGAATATGGAGAGAACCAAAGAGCCACCACGACGATTGCTACTACTGCATGGTAGATGTTTCTAAGTACAGGAAAGTTAAAGGAAGGCAGACTCTTCAGTATCCAAGCATAGCGTCGTCCATAGCTCCTGTACCACATGGCGAAGGTCTTCCAATACCACGTCCACCAGAACAGGTATCTATCCATTACTTTACCTTCTGTATTTACAGACTGTGGGTCATTATGTGTCGATTTTCTCAGTGCTGATGCTCTTCTACATATATAGCTATGCCTATATTTTGTTTCTTTGCTTTGCAGGTTCAAAATGAGGATGCAGCTAGCTCATCTGAGATGTCAGCTGGTGAGGACAGTCATGATGAAGAATATACAGTAACTTTCAGTACAAACCCTCCCTTTCCAAATCAGAGGAATTGGACGACTTAATTAGAGATTTGGGTCTGACGAAATCAGGGTCTGAGCTTCTGACCTCCAGACTCAAAGAGTGGAATTTGCTTGGAGAAGACTGCAAGAGCACTGTATACCGAAAGCGGCATGAAGAGTTTGCAAGGTTCTACGATGTCAATGACTCTCTCTGTTATTGCAGCGAGGTTAATGGTCTATTCACAGGTAGGATAACACATATACCCTCAGAGTGGCGCTGTTTATGGACAGTTCAACTCGGAGTTTAAAAGCTGTTCTACTCCACAATGGGAACAAATATCCATCTATACCAGTTGCACATTCTGTTCAAATGAAAGAGGACTATGAAAATGTCAAACAACTGCTCACTCAAATCAGGTATGAACAATATAACTGGGACGTGTGGTGATTTCAAAATGATTGGTTTCCTGTTAGATTTACAAGGAGGGTTTACTAAATATTCATGTTTTATTTGCCTGTGGGATAGCAGGGCTTTAACTGAGCACTATAAAACAGTTCAGTGGCCTCCACGTGAAGGACTGTAACCAGGAAAGTAAAATGTACTCAGGGAACCTCTTGTGAAGCCTGACATAGTTCTGCTACCACCTCTCCATATTAAGTTGGGTCTAATTAAGCAGTTTGTAACTGTGTTAGATTTTGGAGGGGAAGTTTTCTAACAGATTCGGGTCATGTTCCCTAAACTCTCTGAGGCCAAAGTCAAGGCTGGCATCTTTGTAGGACCACAAGTCAAGGCGCGTTTGAATTCAAAGAACCTTGAAGCCAAGATGACTCCGATCGAAAAAGAGGCTTGGTATGCTTTCCGTGATGTGGTTCGTGAGTTTTTAGGCAACCATAAAGCACCAAACTATAAGAAGTTAGTGTCAAACTTGATTAAGTGCTATGGAAAAATGGGGTGCCGTATGTCTTTAAAATTACACTATCTGTATTCACATCTAGACTTTTTTCGTGATAACCTGGGCGATGTGAGTGAAGAACATGGCGAAAGATTCCATCAAGATATTCAAACGATGGAGAAAAGGTACCAGGGCCATTGGGATGCTTCCATGATGGGAGACTACGTATGGTCGCTGATCAGAAAGGATAAGAATGTTCATACGTGGAAGTCGCGTTCTTCAGTGCATTAATTTCCAATAGTGTTTTTATTTTCAGAAAATATTTATGTTAGCCTTCTTTATATACTTTGCCATATGAAAAGTGTGATAACCTATATTTTAGAAACGGTTGATGATAGCGCAAAACCAATATCATTTTTGGAATCAGCGCCCAGAAATCATTAAGAAACGACAGAAAAATCACAATAAACAGAAAATTTTTCAAATTTTGTTACCCAGTGTCATCGGAATACATCAGGTCGCAAGAGAGCCTGAGAGGTGTGGTCCAGTGTATCCCGATTTTTGTAACCGGCAGAAGCAAATACTAAATTTTGGGTAAATATCGTTCTTTGTAAATTATTTCCACATGTTACAAAAAACTCTTCTAATAGAACTAGAAATTATTATAACCTCTTCTTTGCCAACTGATAAACTTTATACATCAAGTGAATGTGTTTAAAGTGCGATAACCGCACTTAAATAAGTGGCAACGAAGTGAGAAATTAGGAGCTACCAAGATTCAGTTTAGTATGCATATAGAATTCTCAACTTTCGCACGTAAACGTCTATTCTTTGGCAAGTTTAAAAAAAATTGTTTATTCCATACGCGCTTAAATCCCATACCTAAATATTTCGATGACTGTCAAGTGATTTGTTATTAGTGCCAAACTATTTCTTTTCTTTTGTTGTCTTACGAATTTGTATACTTTTTCTTCCTTATTTTCTTATTATAAATTCGTGGCATCACAAATAATAATAATAATAATAATAATAATAATAATAATAGTTTATTGTTGTATTTATACACTGGGTGCCCGGTAGCTCAGTTGTTACGGTGGCGGATTCCAGGGGTATGGCGTTGGTTCGCTCCCGTCCGTTCTTATCGGGTGGAGTTGAATTTGCTACTTACTCTGTTTGTGCTCTGGCTCAGGTGAACCTTGAGCCATACTCACCCAACATCGTGGGGAAGTGAGTATCTTGGATGTTACGGATGTATTTATCATTTTCAAGGAACGTACAATGGATGCAACAGGAGATATATGAAAATGGACCACTAAATGCGTTTTATACTACTACTACTACTACTAATAATAATAATAATAATAATGATAATAATAATGATATGTTTATCCCAATTATTATTATTTTACTTCTACCACTCATATTTACTAGATGATAAAATGAACAGTTATTGTCTAATAATATATAAAATACTTTGAGCAAATGTTCACTGACATAGATACTCCTCAGCAACGAGAATTAATAACCACACGAGAAGGCAATAAAAAAAGGATGTTAAGAAGTGGGCAGAACAAAAGTTATGTTGAGAAGCAAATATTCAATTATGTTTCGAGAAGAAAGAAAGTTCTCATCTTCTGTTCACCAAAACTGTTCCCATTTCTACTCCTCAAATGAAAATAAATAATAAATAATAAAAAAATATTCTAATAATTCATGATTAGTGATGTTAATGCTGAATTTTATTATATATATACACATATTATATATATATATATATATATATATATATATATATAGAGAGAGAGAGAGAGAGAGAGAGGAGAGAGAGAGAGAGAGGGTTGATGAAGTAAATAAACACCACGATGATCGCCCTCAACAAAAAATGGCAAAGCTCATCAGTAGAATGCTAGAACGTGTCAGTTACATAACGCAAAGGGGAAAGCAACACGATTCTAGATATGGAGGTCACTTTGGGACCTTCCCCGTCTGACCCCCTTATCTGACTGATCTCCTTATTCAACTAACGTACATTATGTATCTTACATTGATGTACACTACTAATATCGTATTTTAAAACAGATTAATAAAAATATGGTAGCAACATAAGCTCGGTCAATTAGTGACAAATTAAAAAGTAACTTTTTATTACAGAAATTACAGTACAATGCATCAATTACTTTACACTTTATACAATAGGTACAAAATAATCATTTATTGTGGTCTGTTTTGAATAAGAATTAACATAAGAATCACTAAGTGAGGATTGCAATACAGAAATATGTTTCATGAGAGCTAAATTTCTAGTTGTCTTTCCGTACCTATCAAGCAAGTTTGATAAAGTACTAATTTCATGACGTGTGAAGGTTTACTTCTCTATTGCTTTCATCGTTCTTCATTGTTGCTTTCCCAGACTCAGTGTCATCTTTCATCTTGATAGATGCAATCGTTTCTTCATCAGTTGCTCCCTCAATTATACTCTCATCTTCAAAGAGTTGCGACATTTGGTCAAAACCTTCTTGCTCAATGCCGAGTGAAGCTTCAACAATTTCGTCAGACTCGATGAAACCCTCATCATCTTCACTTGTTATTCGTAGCTCATATCGGGCAAAGCAGTTTTTTATTGTTGTTGATTTTCATTTTCCCACGCTATTGCAAGCATATAAATTGCGTCTAGAATGGTGGTGCTTCTTGCTGCTTTTGCCATCTACAGATCTACAGAAGCTAAGGCTAACAAAGACCCTAAGATCCACTCTAAGGTTAGCCCGAGAGAAAGGAAAGAGTAGGAGGTTAAGAGAAGAGAAGAGAATAAGGGGTTAAGTAAGGAGGAACACCTATCACTCGTGGGTTAACATTCATTCAGAAAAAGAGAAAAAAGACTCACCATCATCATCCGCCGGCCACTGCCGACAAGTCAGAAAAATAGTCGGAGAGAATAGGAGAGGGGTGAAAGATGAAAAGAAGTAAAATAAGAACGCTTACAAACCATGCAAACACAGTCTTAACTCTCAGTCATACCATGCAAACTACAAACATACAAGAAGAGAGAGTTAAAGACATGCAAAGTAAGGAGAGGATACGGAAAAAAAAAAGTAGGTAAAGTTAAACAAAAAGTGGGTTAGTTTACTCTACGAGCTACATCTACGTTCATGTTAGTCTAATTTTTATTTTTTTTTATATTTATTGCTGGCATCACACGCTGGCATGTCACAAGCAGGCATTAATCGTCAACAGACTCATCCTCGACCACCACCCACAGAGCTCCTGTGACTAATTTTTTTTGTTATTTTAAACAAACGTTAATATTTTTAAAATGTCTGTCAAGACGGTTCTTAAACATATTAACGCTGGTAGAATGAACGACTGACGCGGGAAGATTATTCCATTTATCAATTACTTTAAACGTAAAGAAGTTTTTAGCGATATTAGTAATGAAACGTCTGCCACGCAACTTAAATCCGTTATTACGAGTATTACTATTATCGAAAGTGAACAATTTGTCAAAATTTACATTATCGATGTTATTAACGATTTTGAAAACTTCAATAAGCTCCCCACTTAATCTCCTAGTTTCGAGTGAATACAGGTCTAACTCTTTAATCCTATCTTCATAAGGCTTGTTGCGCAATGACGGAATTAGTTTCGTGGCACGACGTTGAACCCTTTCTAACCTATCAATATCCTCACGCAAGTACGGACACCAAAACTGAACTGCATATTCTAAATGAGGCCTGACTAGGGACTTGTAAAGGGGCAATATAATATCCTTCGATTTAAATTCGAAATTACGCGCTATGAAGCCTATCATCCTATTAGCTTTTGCGCAAGACTCCAGGCACTGGTTCCTAACCTTTAAATCCTTAGATACGCGTACGCCTAAATCTACTTCCTCGTCAACGCTCGCTAACTCCCTACATCCATCGTGTCCGTGTAATTATTGTTGCGAGAACCTATATGCAAAACTTTACATTTGTCTACGTTAAATTGCATCTGCCACTTATCTGTCCACTCCATAATCCTATTTACATCTTCTTGGAGCCTAGTACTATCGTCCTCGTTAAAAACCTTACCGCCTATTTTAGTATCGTCCGCGAATTTTGACACGTTACTAGTCAATCCTACATCTATGTCGTTAATGTAAATTACAAATAGCAATAGGCCTAACACTGAACCCTGTGGGACACGCTACCTACATCCAACCACCCCGATTCACTACCATTAACTACGACCCTCTGTCTCCTAGCACGAAGCCATTCTTCTAACCAGTTAGCTACCTGACCACGTATACCGTGCGCTTTGACCTTCGCAATTAGTCTCCTATGCGGAACTGTATCGAACGCCTTTTTAAAATCTAAATAAATAACGTCAGCTGCTCTATGCCTATCGTATTCGCGCACTATTTCGTTATAAAATCCTAGCAAATTAGTTAAACAAGACCTATGGCGTCGAAAACCCATGCTGACTACTATTAATCAAATCTCTACTTTCTAAGTGATCGATGATACGATCCCTAACTACGGATTCCAAAAGTTTACCGACAATTGACGTTAGCTAATGGGCCTATAATTGGTAGCTACTGCGCGGTCGCCTTTTTTAAAAATAGGCGTGACGTTAGCTAATTTGAAGTCTTCAGGAATAATCCCCGTTTCGAGTGACTGATTAAAAATCTTCGTTAAGGGGCCTACGATAACGTCTTTCAAATCTTTCAAATGTCTAGGACAAAAAGCGTCAGGGCCTGGAGCCTTGCTAACTTTAGCCTATCGATATAATGCGCAATCTCACCCTCGTAAACAGTTATTTCATCCAAAATAGTCTCGCTACTAAATGGAACGATATCGTCCACGTCGGGGACATATTACGTCTTCTACGGTAAAAACTGTTGCAAAAGAGTTATTGAAAATACCCGCCATCGCCTGAGCGTCAGAAGCCAAAGCGCCATTAACATCCACGAGAGGGCCTATGTTATCTTTTACCGGCTTACGATTATTAACGTATTCAAAAACTTTTTTGGATTATGATTACTATCAGCAGCTATAAGTATCTCTAAATTACGCTTGGCATTCCTAACTGATCTTTTAACCTGACGTCTAAGCTCGATATATCTATTAAAGTTAGCTGCCGTGCCATTGCGAGTTAGCTGCGTGCCATGGGAAGAGAATTCATCAGGATCATTAACACCTTCAAGTTGAGTTAATAATTTTTCACACAGTTGCTTCCTGTACATTGTCTTAAAGTTCTTTATAATTCCTTGATCAAGAGGCTGAATCAATGCTGTTGTGTTGGAGGTAAAAATACTAACTGGATTTGCTTTAGTCAGTCCATATCTGCCCATAATCTGTCCATTTAATTCCTTGATTGACGTGAGATTATCATGTTTATACGAAAATGTTAGGCTTAATACATGACCTGCTGAAGAGTAAACTTTTATAATAAGAGAGATAGGAACTGATTTGGAACTTGCAAAAGTGACCTTTTTAAGGCATATGACCTAGTTATCAGGTGACCTTCTTAGCCGGAGTCGACTGTATATTATATGTATATATTGTATATAATATTACCATTTATCAATTTAAAACAAAAATCAAGTACAATTTTTAAAATAATCCAAAAAGTTTGAAACCTACAAAACTTTTTCTTTCAAAAAATCTTTATAGCCCCCCCCCCTAAAAGGGGGCTTTAAAATCCGATGCAATGGAGAGAAAAAGAAAATGTTCACTAATTTTTGTAATAATTTGGTGTTCCTGCCTTCGAAAGTTAAAAATACAAGGTTAATTTATCATCTTTAGCTTTTCAAGATACATGTACTTGTTAATCTATATAGTTACATGTGTTTAATTAGTTTGAAATGCTATATATATATATATATATATATATATATAGGGCGGAGTGAAAATGATAGTTTACTATGGCACACTGATATATTATTGTAGTTTTTGCTGAGAAAAACGAACATGGTGATACAAATTGTGTCAGGTTTCTCTAACCGCCCCACATTTTTGCATGAATACAATTTAACAAACACAGAAAATAGAGTTCTCATCTAACATACATCCGTCAACATTACATCGTAGGAATAATCTTCATTAATGTCATTATGAAACCACGATTATAAATTTTTATACTTTAACATATTATTTTGCGTCATTCCCAGATTTAAGTATTCCTGCCAAGGTCGTACTGTATACTTGTACGCATCGTGTCTTCTGATTCCCCAGGCACGTTGCAGTAGTTGTTCCCCAGCTACAAAATCCAGAGGTAGGGAATCAGCATCCCACACACCAGTGTCTCCACAACTGAAACAACATCTTTCTTCACATCAAGCTAGCAACATCCCCTCTTGTAGCAACTCTCCACCAACAGCTTTCCATGCAGCAGCATTTACGCTTTCAAGTTCCCCATACTATTCAGCAAGGAAAAAATTTGTGAGCACGAGACATTCTAAGCAACATTGTATGTTTGGACTAATTTACAAATGGTTCGGTACTTTCAAAGAAAGGAAAAATGTAGCTAAGAAGCCAATCATCAGACAAATAACTCAGGAGGTACTAAAACTTTGGCAGCAAGCATCAATTCCCACAGTTGAGGAAAAAGCTGTGTTTCAAAAGGTAGCAAGATTCATAGAAAGAGGAGCAACGTTCAGTAGATCTAAAACATCAGTGAAACTAAAAAATGAATATATGAATAGTCTCGGTAATTTGTTTGATATATGTGCCTGTAAATGTAATTTAAAATCTCATACAGACATAGGATGCAGGATGATTGTGAAGAAATTCACATAGATTGCATATGTCGGAGAGATAAAAAAGTACCAAAAGAGGAATTACAGTTTTACTTGATTAGAGGACTGATCGTAAAATGTACATAGGTAGTGTACTGTAAATGTGCATGCCACATAAATTTTACAAAAGAGATACAAGAGGAAGCTCTCAGAACAAGTTAGTAAGGAAAAGAAAATCACCAATCGTTCCACTGAAGTTCAACCTTTGAGCTCAGTATAAAATTCTTCAGATGAACATAGTGACAATGGGGCAATGGAAACTGAAGACTGTGGTTTTGAAATACTGGAAGCCAAATGAGAATGTCTTTGCGGCATGTTGCAATGCAGGCAGATAGATTTAGTGTATCAGATCGTGCTACTGCTGCTATTGCAACTGCAACTTTGATAGACATTGGTATGATCACACTGAAGATGACCATCTCGTAATAGACAGAAGTAACGTGCGGAGAGAAGAAAAGACTTCGAAAGACATTGAAAAGTGATAAAGTGAATCCTATTACTTCCATATACTTCGATGGTCGAAAGGATCAGACTTTAAGTAAAGTGAAAGTGAATGATAGGTGGTATAGTGAAAAGAAAAGTGAAGAACACCGTGTAATGATGCTGAACCAGGTGGATAGTATATTACCCATCAGACACCAGCATCGAGTAAGGCTGCAGACATAGCAAATTCACTATTGTCACTTATTAAAGAGAGACATCTACAAAATGATATAGCTGTAACAGGCTGTGATAGCACAAATACCAACACTGGTTATAAAGGATTTGTGATTCATGTTATGGAGAAAGCACTTGGTAGGCCACTTCACTGGTTCATTTGTATGCTTCATACAAATGAATTACCTCTAAGACATATTTTTGAAACATTGGATGGTACTACATCTGGGACAAGTACCTTTGTTGGTCCTATTGGGAAAGCCATTCAGTTTTGTGAAAACAATCCAGTAGTACAATTCAAACCTTTAACTAGTGGTTGGGAAGTATTATATCTGCCAAACACATTATTCATGATCTTATTGGAGATCAGCAATACTTATACCACATTATTTCAACAATCAGAAATGGTACAGGTGATGAAACACCTTGCTCATGAAAAGCCAGGTCCTCTTAGTCATGCTAGATGGTTATTTCTTCCTAAGAGAGTTTGTAGTCTTTATGTTTCAACAGTGAAACTAACAAAGAAACTTTATGCAATAACACACTTCGTGACAAATTATGGTCCTAATTGGTTTGACATCAAGTGTAGACCTAACTGCATAGATTGCCCAAGGCATGTGTTTTCTGCTATTAATAGGTTAAGCATTTGCCTAGAGAATTAGTAGAAATTGTTAAGAAGTACATATCCTGAAATGCTACTTTGCTCACCCGGAAAATATTATTGTGGCAATGTTGTGTGATTCAGTTAGGGAAAAAACGTAAAACAGCTGTTAGCAAAATCATGGACATGCGAAATGAGACTGGTCAGAATTTACAATTTAGAGATTTCAAGGTTCCTTCTTTATTCAAATAGTAAGTTGTTTTTTGCAGTTACCCTTTGTGTGCTCATTTGCTGTGTGTTTCTATGCTCTATATGTATTTAATAAAACAAATAAAAAAAATGGTTATTTTTCTGTTCTTGTTTCTTTATATTCCTTGCAACAAAACACGAAATTCGGGAATATCATTAATCCAGAAAAGAAAAAGTAAATAGAAATTCATTAGATAACCTAAAAATTATTTGCAAAAGATATATTTTAAGTTTTCTGTGGGTTATATATTTGATTCCCCCACAACATAGCCAAATAATCAGTTATAAACACCGTAAACCCAGTTACGACACTCATTTCATATTTTGACAAAATGGTGCAGTTCAAGATACTCCAGAATATTATTTCAGTTTTGTTTGTGTTTCGTAGTTAAAACCACAATATAATTTCAGTGTGCCTAAAGGGAAAGAAAACTTTTGTCTGGTTTCACTCCGCCCTAAATATATGAGTATATTGTATATATAACCTTTGTTAGCTTCCGCCCCAATTTTTCATTCTGACGAAGGTCAAGCTTTTCACTCCACCTTAGACCTACAGTTTAACGTGGAATCCGAACGACGCCCCATCAGCAGCCCAGCGTCTTAACCACTAGGCCACTAGGGTACCCATTTATCTACCAACCATTTTCTTATTGTGTGGAAGGATGAACAGCTGGGTTTTTGTCGCGCGCTGGCTGCCGTCGGGTTTCGAACCCGGGGCCGATGGATTCGTAGTCAGCGACGCTAACCACTGCACCACCGAGGCGCATATATATATATATATATATATATACACACACACTGTATATATATATATATATATATATATATATATATATATATAATCTTATCCATACCCTGACACTAAATGTCATTGGCTTTATATAGGAACTGTCTTCCTATTTTATTTATGTATGTACTAAGGATGTTATCCTCCACAGTAAAATTACAAAGGTGCGGGTCTTATTCTGGCAGTAATATATATTATATATATATATATAATATATATATATATATGCTGCAAATCCACAAGGAAAAAGAAAAACGATTCCAAGGCCTTTCGTGTATTCAAAGCTACACCTGACGAGGTGTAGCTTTGAATACACGAAAGGCCTTGGAATCGTTTTTCTTTTTCCTTGTGGGTTTGCAGCATTTATTCATTTCACGTGTTTTATTGTGAAATTCATCCCATATATATATATATATATATATATATATATTGAACTAATTTTTATAGAAAATAAATCTCAGAATATCAGCGTTCCCTCTTAATATATTAAGACCTCTAAATGCCAGTCTTAATCATCTATGTGTGACAGATTACGAAGGCAGGATGAGAGCAGAGTGTAGCTTTCCCCTCATCAAATCTTTCTAATGAAGACGCATCTGAATCGAGACCCGACTGTCACCCTAATCTAAAGTTTTTCAAATCAATGAAAAACATTATATTATATACAGGGTGGTGCAAAAGCCGAGCACCATACAGTAAATTAATCAGTATTCGAACCGGTTGCCGTTAATTTGAAAACACTTTCCGAATTTGTTGAACTCATGACGTTTGTTAGTTGTTAATTACTGGTTTTTGGTCATCTATAGGGCTCCGTATTTCCGGGTACCAGATGACCCCAAAGAAGGTGGCGATAAATAAGAACAGATGGTGGTGGTGTATGCGTAACACCGAGTGGTAGTGTGGCTATATGTATAAATGGTTACCATTACGTTATAATTAACCATTAATGATTAAGTACCAAGTAATAAGGACGAAGTTATAGGCCGAGAACTAAGTACTAAGTACGGAGTACCACTTTTACTTTTAACTTGATTAAATTCACCATATGAACTCTCTCTGACTACCACTCCAGACTAGGTCTATACACGTATGTATATATATATATATATATATGAAATGAAATGAAAATGAAATGAAAAGGTTTATTGGCAGATTATAGTCCATATGACAAGTATTATTAATACAATGACAGTTCATATACTAAGGATAGAAATATATACAATTGATTAGAAATAATACTGTAATGTCGAAGTTAAGTGGAGCTACAGACAGACGTTTTCGTAACAAGAAGTCCATAGCTTAGAGGATAAATGGCAGGACTCATTGATAGCTTGGATGATCGGGTTGGTTGATTTTTGTAATTCTTTGCATTAGACTGTGTTGAGTACGTCTTGTTACCTCCGGGAAGCTCGGGACATTGCAGGTACCAAACTTTTGCGAAGCTGAGCATCTCGGGGATAATTTATGTAAGAGTCTAAAAGACCTGTTGTACAGCAAATTTAGAGTTCTGCCAGAACCTTTTTTACAATTCACCCAGAGTTGCTGTCCGTATATATTACTGCAGAAAGTACGAAAGAGTGTCTTTAGCTTCACTTGTACAGAATCGAAAGTTCCTTATGGTCATATTCGCTTTACCACACAGGCTTCGAGATTGTTTTCTTATATCCGAGTCATCACTCAAGGAGCTAGTAATAGTTTGACCCAAATACTTAAACTCTTGTACTTCCTCAATTACTTCACCATTCATTTTAAACCTTATATCAGCTGGCTGATTACAGCGTTTAGGATGAAATTGCATAACCTTAGTTTTTTAACATTAAAAAGAATATCATGTTTCTGCGAATACACTTCGCAGACTTTTAGTAGCCGATCCAGCAGAGGGACTTATAAACACCGTATCATCGGCACAAGCTAAGTTATTTATCCTTGTTATCTATACAACATCCCACTGTTGCCTCATTAAGTGAAGCAATTAATCCGTCGATATACACATTAAACAGCATAGGGGAAAGCAAGGAGCCTTGTCTCACCCCGCAAGAGGAGCCAAAACACTCGGATAGTACATTGCGTCACCTAACAGTGAAAGATTGGTGTGAATGCCAAAATTTCAATAAATTTAATATGTACATGGGAACCTTCCTGTCTTCTAGTTTTGCAAATAAAATATTGTGGTTCACCCTATCATATGCCTTACTTATATCTAGGAAAGAGCTATAAATAGTTGAATTACTCTCAATGTATTTAGACATAGATACACAGGTCAGTTGAGTGGGACCTTTTAAAACCAAACTGATTAGATGTCCATAGGAAATCATTTAATCGGCGTAACAAGAGTTTTTCTATTAGTTTCGAGAAGCAGGAAGCGACAGCAATAGGCCTGTAATTATTGTTGGACAGAATGTCTCCGTACTTATTTTTGACCAGGGGCAAGATATATACCCTCATGAACTCTCCAGGGATATAGCTATGAGCCAGCATGACTGATAGGAGCAATGATATATGCAGACATACTACGTCATTTGCATATTTTAAGTGCTCATTCGATAAGTCATCTACCCCTGACGCAGAACCAGTCTTTAACTCTTTAATTAACCTCTTTACTTCAGAAAATGATATCAAAGTATTTTCCCTTGTCCCTCCCACAATCGTTTCGCTGCAATCTATCTTAAGATTATCCCTACTCACACTATTAAGAATGTTAGAATAGTGGTTTTTCCACAGCTTTGCAATTTCATCCTCTCCCGACACCTCATCGATTGTCGGAGGGAGGACATTTTTGACACCCGTTTGATTCTTAACAAATTTCCAAAATTTGTTATTATCGTTATTTATGCGAGCTTCACAGGCTTTTGATGCTCGAATAGACTCTTCTTCCTGTTTACATCGCCTTATGGCTGCCTTATACTGACCCCGACTTCTACATATTCAAGTATACTGGTCCTAATCTGGGTCTACCATGAAAGCACCACATATCATAGACGTCTTTCGATTCCCTCTTCAGGGGGGCAATAAAATCATTCCATCCAGGAATAATCTTCGTATGATAGTTGTAAGATTTATTCGGGGGGCTTCCTGCTTCTTTTAACAGGGATATTATCTTACTATAATACCTATCTATGAGTTTACAGTGAGAATCATTTGAGCGAGGATTATTACAGGCAAGGTGCAAAATTTCTAAATTATTAAAGAGGTGACTTGTTCTGTCTTTGTATTCTTTTCTTTGAAGTATCGTAACATTGGACCAATCGACGCGATTATTCTTACCTATTGAGTTCTTGTTAAGTCGTGTTGCGCATAAATTGGTAACGTTAATTAATATTTCTAATGGTCTATGATCAGAAAGAAGGAAATCATGCAGAATATGAACTCTAACAATTCGATCCTTTAGATTAGATTATTACTAGTGAGACAATGATCAATCCACCTGGTGGTACCACTCATATCACTAACGTATGTAAAATTACCACTGGCTATCTCTAATACCTTTACATCACTTATACTTAAATTGGCCGACTCGCACATGTTACCCAATTCTACAAAGAATTCCGAGTTCACATGTGCATTAAAGTCCCCCATTATTATACAATGAGAATATTTGGGGTTATCTGATAGTGACTTAATTTTGTACAGCAAATCAATGTATTTATCTAGATTACTGCCGTTGTTATATGGTAAATAGCAGTTTACAAATAATATGCAATCATTGTTCACTTGTAATTCAATGCCTAACAACCTTACATTATTGCTTGTTAAAAATTTTACATGTTTTGACAAATTTTTCCTTATTAAGAAAGCAACACCACCAAAAGGTCTACCGTACATTAATTCATCTGACAAGTTTACTGCTGATGACGCATGGTGCATAAAGTCATCATGGATGGTAGAGAGGAATTTTAGCTCTTGCTTAGGTAGCCAGTGCTCCTGCAGGAGTATCAAATATGCAGTGTCGCAGATTTTATGAACATCTACAGTTGAATTCCTCACTGACCTTACATTATATGAGACTATTTTCAACAAGTTATCCGCCATGACTGATAGAGAGTTTATTATTAGTAAGATTATTATTATTATACACAGTACAACTTTCAGGCATTACCGTTAGGGCGCCTATTATTATTATTATTATTATTATTTTGCCTGTTATCAAAACTCCTGGAAAAGTGAATAAACTCCTTAACAATAATACCGTCTGGGCATTGACTTATATTGTACGGGTTGAAATGCCCTTTACAACCTTTAATTATTACTTTAAATGAGTTATAATACGGAGATTTCGCGTTTAATTTATTAACTATCAATATACTGTATTCATTCTTCCATCATGTGTCGACTATCGCTTGCCTCATTCGAGAGCTGAATTCGCGACACAAAGAAGGTGAGATTCCCCATCGGTGGCCTCGCCGCGGAGACCGGTTGAGGAAACCTTCGGGAAGGGCGCCTGTTAACAGTTACCCACCCGTCGTCCTCCTCCCTCGATCTCCCTGAGGCAGGGTTCGCCTGTCCGGGGGATGGGTGGCACAACCTTTGGGGGATAGGAGGCCCCTCCCTTCCTCTGTGGCTTGGTGAGGGTCTGTTAGTGGTGTTTATAACCTGACGGCCGCGCGTGCCCCTCCTTCTTCGGTGGGAGGGGAGGAACTGCGCACCGAGCGAGGCGTAATCGAACACCTCTCCTCTGCAGTGGGAGGCAGGGAAGAGGGCAATGATGCCTCGTCTCTCGGCATTGGACCGTCCCTGTTCCTCATTGTGAAATCGGGAGCAGGGGTCCTTTCCTGAACGGGAGGGGGGTTGACCGCTACCCCTGCATGCTGCGTTTCCACCCAACCTTCAGGGGGGGAGTTGGAGGCGGGGATTTCTTTTCCCTCGCTGCCCGACGCGCTTCTTGGAGATCTGGCTTGCTGAACTACTTCCGAGTACATAACTGGGCTTTGGGAGGAGCGTCTCTTTCAACGCATCTAACTCTGACCGGAATTGTTCTAGCGAAATTTTGTATTGATGCAATTTTCATTTTGCTTTAAGGTTTTAATTTTAATGGTTTTAATATTGTATTGATGTAATTTTCACTTTTTACTTTTGTTTTAAGGTTTTAAGACTTAATTCACTGATGATGACAAAAGATTTGTCGAAACGTCTGAAGTACAAATAAATGAAAATGTTTGCCGTTGTGTTGATCCTTCTTTTCATCTGTAAGCTCCGTTTCCCTAAGGAGAAGTCAATAGCTTTGATATATATATATATATATATACAGGGCGTCCCAAAAAAATGTATACACACTTTAAATAATTATAAAGGCAGTGTTTATTAAAATACATTTCATTTTCAAAATGTAATAGAATCTACAGACATTATTTAATTGTTTTGTCAACGCCTGTTTTCAAACTGACGTCCGTTCTGGTCCAGGCACTGCTGATAACGCGAAGCAATGGAATCGCAAACATCACGAAACATTTCGTTTGGTATTTGTTTGCATTCTCGTTCAATGGCTGCTCTCAATTCAGCGACTGTTGCAGGTTTTATAGCGTAGACTTTGTCTTTTAAGTATCCCCATAAAAAAAGTCTAGTGGTGTGAGGTCTGGTGAACGCGGAGGGTATTCTACGAAACCCCTTCGTCCAATCCACATCCACATCGTGCCAAGTACCACTCGCAATACTCCACTCTTCGGTCCGGATCATCATCTTCATTAATAGCATGGACTAATCTTGGAATGTAACTTTTCCATTGACAGCGCTTCAAAATGCGTTGGACAGACGATTCTGAAATTCCTACCTCACGACTCGCTTGCCGCACAGATTTTCTTGGACTTTGGTGATACGTTTCCAGTACTCTTTCTTGCTTTGTGGGGCTTGTCGATGTCCGTGGTCTTCCGGAACGCTTCTTGTGGACATTCTGAACAGTTCCATCGGCTTCAAACTTATCTCTAATTCGAGTGATGGTAAGTCGCGTTGGTGGATCTGTTTGAAACTCCCTCCTAAACTGTCTTTGCACTTCAACTGCGTTTTCACACTTCCAGTAGCATTTTAGAATGAATTTTCTTTGTTCAAAGCTTAGTCTGACTGCCATTATTAATTCTAATGGGTTTAACTTGGAAAGAAAGAAACATCAATTGAGCTATCAGCTGTTAAAGTGTGTATACATTTTTTTGGGACGCCCTGTATATATATATATATATATATATATATATATATATATATATATATCAAAGCTATTGACTTCTCCTTAGGGAAACGGAGCTTACAGATGAAAAGAAGGATCAACACAACGGCAAACATTTTCATTTATTTGTACTTCAGACGTTTCGACAAATCTTTTGTCATCATCAGTGAATTAAGTCTTAAAACCTTAAAACAAAAGTAAAAAGTGAAAATTACATCAATACAATATTAAAACCATTAAAATTAAAACCTTAAAGCAAAATGAAAATTGCATCAATACAAATTAAAATCATTTAAATTTCATCACTATAAAAACTAAAATTAAATTAAATTACCTCAATAGGTAAATACACAATGTTTACATCCATATATATATATATATACACATCCATATATATATATATATATATATATATATGTATAGATATATATATATATATATATATATATATATATATATATATAAAGTAACCAGATACTGTGACGTTAAATTTAACTTAACCTAAACCACTGGTTCCCAACCGTTGGGCCATGGTGAATTTCGTGGGTGGGCCATGGAGGTTGATCATAGCATATCTTTTAAAAATTAAATTAAAATTTAGAAGTTGTATAATTTTTGTCATTTTATAAACTTATTGGCATTTACATTATTTTTACATCATCAGTTATTCGAATCAGCTCTCATGGACTGTCGCTTCAAAAAGGTTGGGAACCACTCACCTAAACAGATCTAACCTAACCTATCGTAACCTAACCTAGCATAACCTAACGTAATTTTCCATAAACCAAACTAGATTCGACGTTATGCTCATATTGGAGTAGTGTGGCATTCATTTTTCATAAATACAATATGCCCTAGCTATAAAGGTATTATCAAAACAAGAGATAATTGATACAAAAATGTACAAGAGTAGTTTATATATATATATATACACAGTGTGTATATATAATGTTTATTAGGGCAATAAACAAATGATGCCCATTTCAATGCTGTAAATGTTGTACGAACTTGGTAAGAAAAAAAAAATTAGACAAAGGTTTTTTCCATTTATTATTTAAGTTTAATCACTAGTTTCTATATGGCAATACTCGGAAACTTTATGCATCTCTTATTGAATATTTCGTATTCGTTGTGAATATTTAGTATTCGTTATAACAAAATAACAACATATAACAAAACTATATAAGAAATGAATAGGGACAATAGACTGAAATGATATTGGATGGCGTTATCAGCACTTTATTATTTTTTATTAGATCCAATTAAAACTACAACGAATTGTGGTTATCAGTGCCCGTAATTCAGTGGGCATAACACCGTTCTCCTATAAGAGAAGCGAAGACCGTCAGGGGTTCGAATCCCGATAGTGGTGGTTGATAATAATCAAGGAGTTAGTGCAATGAATCGCGTTCGTATAAAGGTATGAAATTGATTACTGCGGTACTTTTTCATTAGTTTTTAGAAAAAAGTAGACTGCAAGAAGCCATTATATAGGGAGTATGGTAAAAACCTATTTTCATCAACTTACAGTAGACGCTTAGTTGTGGGGTTCAACTTAGAAAATTAGAAGGAATGAGATTTGATATATTACGAGCACCAACTGAACGAGCTTATCCATGTTCTGAATTAAAAAAAAAACAGGATAGGGTAAGGACGTCATTGATTTTAGGGTCTGAGTGAATATTGATTCGTTTTGGACTCCTCTGAGATGAAAAAACCTGCACCACAGCGACTCACTAAAATAATAATAATAGTTTCTACACATAATAAAATAGGTAAAGTTGTTAATAATAAGTTTTGGAAAGGATGGAAATATAAAAAAAGTGAGATTTGATTTCGCTAGTTTGTGTGTGTGTGTGTGTGTGTGTGTGTGGGTGGCTTCAACAGTGAGAAGGGCTGTTGGCCCCAGAGGTGAGTAGAAGCGCTTCGTTAATGTTGGTTTTAATTTTACATTGGCGCTGTAGGCTGGAATTTATCTAAACTGTTGAATTAATCATTGTGATAAACTGACACTCATTGTAATATGTACTTGGAAGGTTCATCACATAATGAGTATGTGCTCTTTGCTTTCGTTTTTTGACCAATAATGGCTATTCCAGATAAAAAGTTACTTCTTAGGATATTTTTTTTAAATGTGATGTAGGCAAGAATTTATTTCATTGCAAAGCCAAGATATTGGACTGTACAGCGAATGTAAAGAAGAATATCACTTAATTCCGATTTTCTATGGACAAAATTGAATTAGAAAATACATGTTAGTTCTTTGAGAAGCGTGGTTTGCATAAAACAACATCGCGTAAGTAAATTATTTCTTATCGCGTGCACACGGAATCGTTTAATTACAAAAACGAGCAAAAAAGAGTACCTTATCAAAGCTCTTTAGATTTGTAGGCAACCTAGCCGACGACTGTCCTAAGCCAGGCTGAGAAATGAATAGGGGAAGCAGTATCTCAGTGGTAACACAGTTTTCGGATAAGTCGGGGTTCGACTCCCGATGATGTTGGTAAACGACCTAAGAGATATCGTAATGATGGGCTGCATTAGTTGACTTGAGCTCTGTCTCACTTGTTAGCTCTTCTGAATCATTATAATTATTATTATTATTGCCCAAACTCAATATAAAGTCAAACCTACCTTAGTGGCCACTTCTTCATAACGGTCACTCGCTCATAGAGCCACTTAAGATCCAGCCTCCGCCCCTCTTACGAAAAACTCGACCACCTGTTCAACACAGTCAGTGACCATCGAAATTACCTTCCTTGGCCCGATCGCTACTGTACACAAAGAGTCATTATTTCCGTAAAATACACAATTGTTTGATAAACTGGCATGTTTGACGGTTTCAAATTGCTTATTTTTCGTCGCAAACGTACAGAAAGTATTTAATAAAGGTGCTATTTAATCCAACACAAAAGGTTTGAGACGTGTTTGAACAAAATTTAAGTGACATTTAATGATACACACACACACACACACACACACACACACACACACACACACATGTATTGATACAATATACAATTCGTTCGATTTAAATGAAAACAAAATGGCAGCTACATAACCTGTATAGAAAGGCCACCTGTCTATAAAGGCCATGATAACCGTTTCCCTTGAGTGGTCTTTATACACAGGTTTGAGTGCAGCTTGGTTTCGTTAAACTTTAATGAACCAACTTTTGGAGAATACAAAATGAAATAAAGTGTTTGTTTATCTCTGCTGATTAAAATGTAACTGAAAACACTAAAGTTCGACCGAATGGTTCACATATACAGTAAATTTCACAAAAATATGTTTCGACGAGACTCTCATCCTGTCCTCATTACTTGTGTGTGTGTGTGTGTGGTGTGTGTGTGTGTGTGTGTGTGTGTGTGTGTGTGTTCGTAGGCAACTGGGCATAAGTGAGGTCGAGTGTACGATAATTCATAGAAATAGATAATTCTTTGGGATAATTCTTTTTGGATGTAAGACTTTTAATACCTCAGAACATTAAAAAAATATGTAAAAAATCTAGAAACATTTTTATTGTTAGAAAAAGATGTATTGGTCCTGATTAGATTAGGTTATTTAAAGTCTGGTTAAGTTAAGTTAGGCTGGATTAGCGAGTACGGTACCGGTGCTATTTATCAACTTAACAGAAAACAACCTTCAAGCCCTCAGTTGTGTCCGAAACACTTATCACGTCCTTCTCGGTTCGATAGCACTAAAATTAGGTTAGGTTAAATTAGGTTTGATTAATACGTTCCTTTACATAAGGAGAGAGAGAGAGAGAGAGAGAGAGAGAGAGAGAGAGAGAGAGAGAGAGAGAGATTAATTATCAATCGTACCTTATCACTGATGAAGTTAATATAGGCCGAAAGCTTGTGCTCTAATAAATCTATTTTTTATTGTGCACTCAAAATAAAACCTTCTAAATTTAGAACTTATAACTTCTTTTAGCTAGGGTGCATTCTAAGGGAAGTTTTAACTTCTTTTGGGTATCAAAGTTTCTTGTCAGATGCTATAATAACGTCTTTTAATGATATAAAACTTCTTTAGATGGAAGAAATGGTCTTCAAAACTTCTTTTTTGGGGTGATTTGAGATAATAAAAGATAATATTTCTGTGTATAGAGGGTTGCGGGAAGTCTTTGTTTTCTGTGTGGCTTTACGCTCTCATTTTCTTATAACTGTGAATAATATGGTATTATCAAGATTCCGATTTGGAGAAAATTAGACACGAAGATTCAATGGTCTCTAAAAAATTTTTCAACCGCGTGATTTTGCTGAAAATTTATGCGAAATAAGTCGATTATATAGAGCAGTTTTTAAGAAATTTCAATGAAATTGTACAATTAGTGTTTTAGTTATAATTATTTGAATAAGTTAGGTCATAAGTCTGAATCCTTGTAGACTTTTCTTCAATAAATTTAAACTTTTCAATAACTATAATTTTTTTTCTAGAAAATCGATTGTACTAACATTTATATCGCAAATGTAAAATAAGATGCAAGTTTCAATCAAATTATATGAATAGCTTTTTAGCTAACATTCTATTCAACCATTCAGTTTTTCCGTGCGACGATTCCTCATTTCACGGAGGTCAGACTTCTTGACCCTTCTCTGTCTATAGGTATTTGAAATCCATAGTTTAGCAATGGGGGTCTTATGTACATACACACAATTTTTTTTATTTTCGGATATATTTTATTTTCGGATATATATAAATCCTTAAAATCAATGCCAATTGGGGATTTTTGGTAGGGTTTAGCATAGAAATAACAAAAACGCACAGAATTTCGGATATATTTCAAACTTTGATAAATGATAGTGCCAGAAATCGCCTCCAAACCTATACCCAACTGTGCATATAGCGTAATTTCACTATTTTTTGTATCAAAATACGTAGAAGCTAAGTACATATTCAAAATGTAAGAGAAGTTTTACGTTAGGTAAAGAAACATAAAAAACTATTTGCTTCAGAAATTTTTAAACAGCTGCAAACAAAAAGGTCTTTGTATGTACGAGGGACGGTCAGAAAATAAGTTTACACGGCGTATAATTTCGCAATTAAAGGACCTACATTGATTATGTTTGTATCAGGTGAATTCGTTAATCATTGTTGGCAACACTGCACGTCGATTAAGCTACCATCTACTGTACATCGGTTATATGAGTCAGTTGAACATGGCTTGCTCGACTGGAACAGTGCCCTGCCCTACAGAGCAGTCCAGAACGTTTACGTTTAATGGCCGTTCACAAACGTTTTAGTGTTGAACAATATCCAGCTGCATTGATTGTTGTGCCTTTTTGCATGAAGTCTGCGAGCAAAACGCCTTGTGCTCCCGAAACACGGTAACCATCACTTTGCCAGCGGACCTCACAATCTTGAACTTCTTTGGTCGCGGGGACCCAGGTTGTTTCCAGTCCATGCTGGCACGTTTTGTTTCCGGAGTACGGTGATAAACCCATGTCTCGTCTCCTGTGACAATACGCTCGAGAAATTCTTGGCCACTGACAGACTCGGAATATCGTTGCAGAAATGACAGGGCACTGTTCCAGTCGAGCCACCATGTTCAACTAACTCATATAACCAATGTATGGCAGATGGCAGCCGAATCGATGTGCAGTATTGCCAACAATGATTAACGAATTCACCTGATACAGACATAATCAATGTAGGTCCTTTAGTTACGAAATTATACGCCGTGTAAACTTATTTTCTGACCGCCCCTCGTATTTCAAAACAGAAAATGGATTGGCCTCAAAAAGACTTAAATAGGATACTAAACTGAAATTAAGAGTATGTATCATCACTATACAAATAACGATATGGAATCAGCAATGTAATTTTATCAATTATAACGTCTTATTTTTTTTTAATACAACCAAAACTATCTATGTCACTCAAAGTATTTTGAAATACAGTATATAGTAATTATGCCTTAACGTATCTCGCTTATGGTGTGGGAGTGTGCTTCGACTTTTATTTGGTTTTAAGAAAGAATGAACGTCATTGTCAGACAGTTTTTCTATCAATGCATCAACGTTCTTTTGTATGAAAGCAAATCTTCAAATGTTGGTGGAAGTCAGTTTTTTACTTCATGAAATACGGATTCCAATTTTCTTGCTGACGAACGTTCGTAATGTTTTCCAATTGAGAAATATGGCTCCAAAGCGTACAATTTCTGATAAGCATATTTTAAAGATGTTCTGCAGAGAAGGCGTTAGTCAAAGAGAAATTAGCGAAAAGGAAAAGACCTGGTAAACAGGTGTCAAAACCTTAATCAAGAAATACAATGAACCTATGGCCACTAATGATAAGAACAGACCCGGAAGACCATCGAAGATATCAGAATATTATATCAAATGTCAGAGGAATATTACACCACTAAGAGGTAGACTCAAATTCAGCAAGTACCTTGCTGGAGAAGTGAGAGAAACTACTGATGTTAAAATTGGGCCATCTACAGCTGGTTGTAAATTACTTCTGGAAGGACTTCTTAAAAGGTGCGTTGCAGCGCGCTTCTAGCAAATTTTATCTATTCTCTTTATTTTCTTTACAGATAATGGGCCCTTTTACTGAAACGAAGATGTTTTACCTTCCATGTATGAGTCTAAGCACTGCAACATTGTAGTTGCAAACTCATCCACTGACATGAGCTGATAGTTGCAAACAATCACTTGCAATCACGCTCAATCTATCCATTCTATACCCATTATTGGCAAGAACGCCTGTAGGATATTGAAGAATTAAATTACAGTGTTAATAAACCGTACCTATAGCATATGATATATTACTTTTATATGTATTACAAATTAATAGAGATTTAGGTAACTTTTCTTTTCCAAAAATTTGAGGGATAAAATCCTGTTTCATATGACAGAAAATTTTGTCAGCAATTTTTAAAACGCTATGTAACTTGCTAATATATATGCAGTATATATATATATATATATATATATATATATACTGAAAAAATTCCTGAACGATCAAAACCGGTCGTCTGTTAAACTCCTCAATTAGTGTCTAGTGACTATCCTAGCTAACGTTTATTTTCAAGAACCAAAATGTTGTGAAGAGTCAATTGAAAGCTACAACATTAATTTCACAAAGAGCCCCTGTCTCCCCCCCCCCGCTCCTCCTTCGGAATGTCAAAATTTAAAGAACACACCAGAACACAATATTTAAAATAAAAGCTTTTCGCCTTTTTTAGTCGTGAAATTTCATTTATTTTGAAATACGTCATTACGTAACAAAACATTCTCAAAACACCTTTTTTCAAAAGTAAAAATTTCCTTTCAGAATTTACAAACGAGGAATAACATGTTTTTAGACATGAAAACAGCAATCCTATTTCTATTTACCGATAAAGAATTTTTTTTAACCCTAAATGAGGCTAATTTTTAAAATTTTCAAAATCAATTTTTTTTTTCTACAGTTATTGATTTAAAGTCTTTCTCCCAAAAATAACACTTTTTTTCTGTTTCAGTCTTCATTTGTAATACAAGATTAATTCACGGGACACACAATCACCTGTTCAAAAATTCAGTTCATACCCCCCATCTCCAATAAAAAAGTGTGTGTGTGTGTGTGTGCTTGTGTGTGTGTGTGTGTGTTGTATTTGTGTGTGTGCACGCGCGCGCATGGCTGCTCTGTTTAGTAACTCATTTAATTCGAAAATTTCAAATCCACAAGATTTTCTTGGCGTAATTAGATTATGTATCTAATTTGGCCATATATATATATATATATATATATATATATATATATATATATATAGTGTGTGGGTGTTTGTGTGTGTGTGTGTGAGTCAGGAAAAGTGGTTTTAGTTTCAAATTAATAATATTTCAAAAATCTAAAATTGGAAAACTAAATGAATTTAGCCTGATAAAAAATCACATTATATATATATATATATATATATATATATATATATATATATATATATATATATAAAATCAGCATAAAACTCCCACAAGATCGATATATACTAAATTCACATATTTTCCTTAGAAAATTATGTCCTAAGGTCGTAATGAAAGTGTAGGTAATTAATAACATTCTCTGAAGGCGATGACCAGACTTAGATAAATGACACAGATTTGTCAAAATAATTTATGAAAATAAAAATTTATACCCTTTTTTCTTTCAGTCCTCCATTAAAAATATTGGTCGTGAAGGTTGAAGATTTATTTTTTTACCTGGAGCTTAATTAAAGGTATATGGATTTTTTCGTCAACATTTATTAATATAGGTATGAAGTTTTAGTTCACATTTAAATGAAGTGCTGTGACCGAGCGAGTAAACCCGCGATATACAGTGTCTGTATATATATATATATATATATCCTACTTTTTTATGGTTCATAACATGAAGTTCTTTTGGGAGTAAAATACTGATCGGAGTTTACATAATTTTAAAATTAAATCTGCTAAACTCGTAATTACTCACGAATCATGAATCTAATTTCATAGTTTCAAATAGAGTTTTTGACTTTTCTTTCATTTTATCCCCATTAAAATCTAATTATTTTAAAAAATATGCCTATTAAAAGCAATCATTTCAAAGTTCCTATAAATCATAATCTATTTTTTTTATTGAGCGTAACTGTATTAAGAAGAACAAACGGGATTTGAAATTGAATTGAGAGAAAAGAATGTATATCCAAATAAAGTGCGTTTCAGTACTGTTAAACGTCAGAGAACGACACTACTCACTCTCTCCACCGCAATCAGAGGAACACTGAGATCCGTCGGCAAAGTATTGAAATATATACACACCTTAAACATTTTTTTTCACATTTAATAAAGAGAGAAAATATTTTCGATTTCATAATTTAATATTAATTCGAAATTAAACTTTAAATTTTAATAATTTTCTTACTCGGGTTTATTTTTAAACTTCGTTTACGCATTACAAAATTCAGTTTTTGTTAAATCTTTCACATTTCTCAACGTGTCTTACCTGCCAGAAATATGAAAACACATTTAGATAATTAATGAACCTTATAGGAATTACTAAATTATTTACTCTTGAATCTACATAACGATTACTTTTATTAAAATTTAGATGAAATGATTTACAGTTATCAATCTTTCACTATGAAGAAGCCACTTAAAAACTTTTGTACCTTGTTTTGCTATTAATTGATCGCATTCATTTAGTCACTTTCAAAACTTTAAAAATTTCGCCTTCGAAGAGGACGAAAAGAATAGTCACAAAGTACTTGAACTTTTAATGAGACTCTCTTATCGAAGATACCTTATAAAATCAGTCAGGAGGGAGGGACACGATCTGGCACAGGGCTCAGGCCAGACAAACGCGGCTCATTGGGCTAACTCCTAGCCGATGCCATCGGTAGTTAAACTCCCGATCTTAATGTCTGTACTTCACTTATACATTAGTAATAGGGAAACGGCGTTACTCACTGATCCCCGGGTGCTGGTCACGGACATTGTACGGAGGGTTCGCGAAAGTAAATAGACATCTTCGGTTTTTCCATAGTTTTTGATTTGATAATAAAAGCCAATAAATAAAAACCGATTTATTGAATCATTATATTTAAAATCGTGTTGCTTTTCAATTTGCATTATGCGTGGGGAGGGTCGATCGCTTCTCAAAAATTACACTTCTGTTAAGAAACTTGCTGCTTTAGATACAGATAAACAAATAAGACATTCAAAAATTATCAAAGATAGATATATTAAAAGAAATACAACTTCAAATAAATATGGTAATTTGTATGTTGTCCCCCCCCCCCCCACCACCACCACACGAAAAAATGGAGAGGACATGTCCCCTCCCCCACGATGGACGCCCATGGCATTATGTAAAGCTGACACACATTCTGACATTCCATTGATGAGCTTTGTCATTTGTTCTTGAGGACAATCATCGTGATGTCTACTTACTTTTGTCCACCCTCTCAACATTAATATGGGATTACAGCAGATGTCGATATAGTGTGATAATTAACCAACAATTTGGAAATATCACATTAGATAATGTATTAAAGTTTTGCATCTCAGACTCTTATTTTATTATCTCGAGGAAAATTACATTAAATGTAAACTAACTGAATTTTGCTCATTCCTCACAAAGCAAACAACTTTTATTGTCCGTAGAGAAGCAGAAACGGAGACAGGTTTTCGAAGCATGAAAAAAACTCTTATTTTTTTACATCAGTCGACATAAAAAATAAACTCTGTTCTGATTCTCATCCTTGTTATTCTTACCTATTCCTTTTTTTTTTTCAGGAATATATTAAGTGAAAATAAATGAATACATAAATAATGAACACCATGAAACTATATACCCTTATTTTCGCCAAGAATGTATTAAAGCGAAAACACTTCTCGCTTTCGATACAGAAATGCAAATGTAAATAAACGCATACATGCAAAGTAAACAGAACGTTTGCTTTCATGACTCGCTTCAGTGTTAGCCCAATAATTTGAATAATTTATTATCCATGACTAATAATAATAATAATAATAATAATAATAATAATAATAATAATACATACATACATATATATACACACACATACATAAACTTATATACATAGACGGATTTACGTATAGACAGAGCAGGCATCTGCCTAGGGCGGAAATTTTGTCGTATTTCAACGTAAATAGGGCAAAGAAAACAAAAATAGAAAATAAATAACTTATAAGCACAACAAATTAAATGGATTCACAAATAAGTTTCAAAATAAAAAAGAATAGCAGTCTCTAATTCCAAACTAGCGATATAAAATTGCATAACAATTAAGCACTTTAATCCGTGCCTTGGGGCGGAAAAAATGCTAAGTACGCCTCTGCATACATACATACATACATACGTACATACATACTTATATATAACATATATATATATATATATTATATATATATTATATATATATATATATATTCATAAAATCTCGTTTTCAAATGTACAGTAGTTGGGTAAAATGGCAGAAATAGCTCGGATGTGACACACAGAATGTATTGAAGAAGAGAAGACAGTTGCCCTTCGTGGAAAGAAAGAAGGAAGGATGGAGTCCCCAGCTCATTCCTTTCCCTCCTTTATAATAGTAGGAGATGCGGAGCTAGCTGCACCTTTCCACTTGATTCTGTGTTAATTATTAATTATATGAAGAAATATTGCACTATTATTCCAAGAGTATCTGACATTTTCTTTTTGTTGAAGTTGAAATTAACAACATTTTAAGTATCCTCTATCACAAATCACTTGAAAATGTGCCAATATTTTTGAGGAACTTAGAAATTAATGTAGTTTTTTAATTATAAAAAAAGCATAAGACCCATGGTGCTAATAAATAGTTGGCAAGAAATAGGTTCGGTTTATAGTATTGGTTGAAGTACATCGGCCAAACAGGTACACCTTTAGAAATAAGGTAGATAAAATACGGTAGTAATAATATTGCAATATTTTTTCATGTAAGTAATAATTAACGCAGAATCAACTGGAAAGGTGCAACGCCTGTAATCAACAATTTTAATTTAACAAAGAGAAATATATAAAAAATTAAATGTATAAAATCCACATCAAATATTAACTTGAGTTTTGACCTGTACAAACTAGATAGCAATATCTTAGAAGAGATTAAAAATCAGATTAATATGCGTATATAATGTTTCGAAGATGCGTATTACGCGGTACATAAAATTCCTTCCCCAACAGATTAAGCCATTTTAGGAGCGAATCCTAGTGTACACTGTTTTCTATATTTAATTTTCGTTCATTCCTCGAGAGGGTCCTGTAATAGACGAAAGCGCTCGGAGCCGTTTTTCACTTTCCTTGCAGATTGTACCACATTTAATAAAGTTTACATTAAAATTGTAAATTATTCCCCATATGTAGGAAGGAGGGGGCGAAGGGCGAGCGCTCGCAAGAGTGACCCCTCCATAGAAGAAGGAGAGAGCCGAAAATAAGGTCTCCAAGGCTCAACGATGCCACTTTTTTTTATATCAATTTTGAAAAGATTGTGTAGTGCGTAAGGTGCATGTATGTGTCGTGAGGAATAGAGGAAGGAGTGTGTGTTTGAGAACATGCTGCATTGCTCACAGAGTAGATGAGACACGGAAAAAGATCAGCTAAAGGGGAAAGTGACAAGAGAAACGGGAGTTCCAGCACTCACTGTCTCCTGCTTAACGTCCTCTCCAGAGTAATTCCCTGGTCGATTGGGCTCTACAATTTCCTCACATTATATATATAATATATATATATATATATCGGGTAATATTTTTTAAACATCTAACACTTTAAAAGTTTTGCTTTTTCTTTATTAACTGAAATAAAAGAATAAAATTTTTACTGTACCTTCTCTACACGTGGGGAATTAGTCCCGTAATGCAAAACATGCCCTATGTGATGTCCTCTCAGCTCACAATACTTACTCGATACTTTCGACGGAAAAGTCCTGTCCAGCAGATTTCCTACGATTTATGATAAAAGAATAAGATGGCCACTAACATTACCAGATCTAAACCACTGTGACTTTTGTAAGTATCGTGTAAGTGTAAGTATCGTGTAAGTATCGTGAGCTGAGAGGACATTACATAGAACATGTTTTGTACTACGGTACTAATTTCCCATGTGAAGTGAAGATACAGTAAAAATTTTATGCTTTTATTTCGATTAATAAAAAATATAAACCTTAAATTTTAAAAAATCACATAATATACAGTATATACATACACCAGTGATGTAGTCGAGACCACCAAGTCCGAGACTGAGACCGAGACCGAGACCTGATCCTGTGAGACCAAGATCGAGACCGAGATCAAAGGTTCGAGATCGAGATCTACCTTCCGAGATCGAGACCCTTCAAATTCGAGACCGAGATCGAGATCGAGACCAAGCTCATGCCCTTTCAATTTGTTTTACACTGCTATGGAAATTAGACTATGTTAAGTATATTAATAAACTAATAACTACTTTTTCAGATGTAGTGTGTTGAATGCAAAAAGTGTAGCCTATAAATTAACAAATGAATATATATATATATACGTACTTTTTTTTTATTTACTTCTTTTATATCTGTTACAGAAGGTTTAATGAACGTACCCACTACCCAGTTTGACTTCTGTGGGGCCTCATTATTATGCCTCCATGACTAAATACACGCTCAATATATATAATATATATAATTCTCTATTTACTATTTAGTGTTTCCATTTTCAACAAAATTAATCTGACGGGGGCGGGGGGGGGGGGGGGGGGGCAAATTTTTTGTAGCGCTAACCTAAAAAAATCCAGACCCACACCCCTCGCAAGATAAACGTGGCAACTCAAAACAGGGTGACTGATTAGTGCATACCTAGAGTCCCTTACTTTTACAAACTTTCATAAACATTCTGAATTGTGTCTGTTCAACCAAGCCACCATCATGAGTATGCCAATAACATTTATTTTTCATTACGGTCTCGAGAGGTCTCGAAAGGTCTCGGGGAAAAAAACCGAGACAGCGTCTGTCGAGACCGAGATCGAGACCGAGATCTAAATAGCGGAGACCGAGATCGAGATCGAGATCTGCAAATTGGGTCTCGAGATCGGTCTCGAGACCGAGACGATCTCGAGACCTACATCACTGACATACACACAGTGTATATATATATATATATATATATATATATATATATATATATATATATAACTTCCCCTAGTTCTCCCTTAATGGGTATACTAAATTTGGTGTAGATTTCCCTAGCCGTTTATGTGTGTAGAAATGAACAGACATATATCATCATCATCATCCCTTACGTATATACTTTTGTGTATATATATATATAATGCAGTGGTGTTGTAGTTGCTGTAGTCATAAATATTTTGCAAATATTTCGTTATACCCCTAAAATTAATAGCTACTGAATGCCTTAATTATATGTCTGTACTGTATCTATATAACAGTACTTTCCTAGTCAAGTTTCATAATTTAAATATTAAAATTTCATTTCAAAAACTTCTGAGTTTTTAGTTCTGAGACAAACTTTTGCACAAAATTTTAACACAAAGGTGAAGTATGTCAAAATATTTTAGCGTCAAATTTCTCCCCTAAATCGTATCTGAATGCAAGAATACACACAAAATAGATTTTGTTTTTATTAAAAGAAAATATTTTCATATGGCTGTCGTTTTCTTCTCTGTTTATTTGAACTTCAAGTTTTTGACTGAAGATTTCGGCGCAGCAGAAATGCACTCGTGTGCACTGTTTTCTTATTGAATAAGTGTGCGCATCAATGCGTATAAGGACCTATTTTCAGTATTTTGAAATTTAGAGCGACAAGCTTTTTAAAGTTTAATAAAGTAAGAGGGTTTTTTTTTTATTCTTTGCACTTAAAACTTTGCAAATTTACGGATACTGCTTTTTTATTTCATTTAAATATTTAAATATATTTCATATAAAATTTGTAGTCTTCGTACATATATACGAAAATATATCGAACTCAAGTTGTCAGTCTGAAACATCGCTGAAAAGGTGCTCTAGTACCCACCTATCATAAAAACATCAACTTTTATAGCCTATGAATATGTGCATTCTCGCAACTTTGACCTCAATTTTGAAGAAAAGCCAAAATTTTGAAGCAAATTTAGTTTGGTTAAAAATTATAACGATATTTCCTTTTAGAAACCAAAAAGTGTGTTCATCACTAAATTATATAAAATGTAACTGCTATCCTCTTGTTGATTCACTTAAAATTTCACTTTGTTTCCCTTTTTGGATTCTCTAACCGAGATTTCTTGCTGAGAATAACCATTCCATGGCGGGCGTCATGTCCGTAGACTTTTTCACTTGCAGACGAGATTTCTTTCACATTTCTTTCAACTGCCTGGGAATGACACGGGTATGTGTCAAGAATTACGGGTTTTTGGCAGCCATCAGTGCTACTTATAACATCAGAGAGTAAGGAAGGAACAGTAATCTCCATTTCGTTCCAATCAATCATATCCATGTAGTCGAAGCTGAGAAGTTGAGCCTGATGGATTTTTGTCAAACATTCGAATTTCACCCGGTATAAACTCCTTTTCGCTTGTAGCACTTTTTCGACTGCTAGCTTCCGAATATTCTTATTCTTGTCAGCGATAGCAGATAAAAGGATATTTTCAGGATGACAAAAGTAACAGTTGTTTTGTAATACAGGACGAATAAAGTCTTGGTCGATTTTATGTAGTTTTTGATAGAGCTCAACGGTGAAGAAAAAGTTTTTGGCCCATCCTGGCAAGACCAGTTTGCTTCGATATAGAACCATGCAGGAGCATAGAAGTTCAGTATAAAATGAGCAATCCTTTGATGTGTCTCTGATAGTTTTTCGTGCGGCGTGTAATAACGTAAGAGACGATTTGCTTTTGTCGGCCACCGTGCATTATTGAGAGACCCAGGTTGAGCAGTTTCTAACAATTTGATAGCTGGACCTCTATCATGACTGTTTTGAATTGACAAACACGCCTTATGGAGGTATTGCTGGTCACTGTTGAGATCTGCTAGCACTCTTTTGGTAAGTCCATCACTTTTCCAGCGAGAGGTGGAAATTTTGCAATTGGTCTGTTCTTTGGATCAAAGTTCAGATCCTTGCCGATTTCGCCCTGTGAACTTCTAGGTCCTGTCGTTTGCCCGTCAAGAACTTCCAGGTATTTTTTCAAGTGAAGCTCATTAGTGTGAAGTAAGCAAATAAACCATTGTAATGTCTTCCCAATGTCAGCTCTAGTTTTCTATTTACTCCATTTGATTTACCTGTATTTACATTAGTTGCATCACAAACTACAGAGTTGGTGTCAGTAATTACTGATATAATTTCTTTAGCAATATTACCTACCCTTCAACTTTCAGGAGCAACATGGTCAATATATTCATTTCCTGGAAAAGAAACTAACACATGGTCTTCATTCAAAGTCCGTTGGCATTCTCCCACTTTTGAAAGAGTTTTATCAATTTTTCCCTCAAATCCAAGGCAAACTATTCCTTTATTCTGTTCTTTATGCTTCTTTCTTTCTATGCTTCTCCACAAGGTTCTTTGACGACGTAGTTTACTGGGATCAATCGTAGTATTTTCAGATAATAGATTAAAATCTTTTAAGACAGCATTAGCAATTAAACAAGCATTATTTTGATGACCTTTTTCACTTTCAGAGCTGATCTCACCAATATCACAATGATTCAACTGCATTTCCTGGACAAAACTCTTTTGTTTATCTTTAAAGAATTGTCTTTTATGCTTTCTGTTTTCCATTTGTTGTAGTTTTGAAATTTTCACTTTGTCCAACTTACCTATAATCATTTTTCGTTCAGTATGATGATCAATCCAGAACTCCCATTCATCATTCGGGATTTTCTCCGCCTTAGCGCATTTCCACTCACTTCTTTTACGAGAACCGGAGGCATAGCACTTGCAGCAACATACAGTATATCAAATAAATTTCTGAAGGAATCATATTTACTTTGATAAATGCTGGAAGATCATTTACTCATGGGATATTTTCTAAGTTCTTGTCCCTTCTCAATTAATCTCTTTACCTTAATTACTATGCTTTTGAAGTCGATTGTTGGAGTGGAAGCATGGATATACAGGGTGACCCAAAAAAAATGGCACCAACTTTCAGAAGTGATATCTCAATAACCATTGCAGTTAGGGATTTTAAAAAACAACCAAATGAAAGATAATTCTTTTCTCTTTAAATACTTATTCAATAGCTTGATGGTTATAAACCCATGTAATGCCAAAAATTGGCTTATAAGAAAAATATACAAAAAAAGTTGCGCATTTATATTATTCCTTTTATTTTTTTCTAATTAATTATCTTCTAATTTACGGTCTTTAAACGAAGTTCTGTGGTTTTAAGTTAAACCTAATTTTCAATAAATGGCTCAATCTGCCCCCCATTATGGTGAACCACAGCCTGTAATCTCGCCCTCCATTTTGAAATTGCCTTTGAGATCGTCACTTGTGAGAGATTTTCCCATGCAGCCTGAATTCGTTCACGAAGATGGTTCACATCACGGATTTTCTGACCATGGTAGACTTCTCTCTCTAAGGCAGACCACACAAAGTAGTCAATGGGGTTTAGATCTGGGCTGCATGGTGGCCAATTATTTGGTTCGATAAAACCAGGACAATTATTATTGAGAAATGTTATTGTTTCCTTGGCTGTATGAGATGGGGCTCCATCTTGCATGAACACAAAATCAGTGCTCGTCTCCTTGATCTCTGACAACATTGGAGACAAAATGTCATTACAGTAGTAAATTGAGTTAATTTTAACGCCTCGCTGAATAAAAATGATGGATGTTTTGTTCTCAGATGACGCTGCAAGGGAAACCATTATCGAATCTGAAAAGTGTTTTTTTTCACGCAAAAATCGTTTTGGGTCAACATGAGTTTTGTCGCCACTGCTGCACGAACCCGATCATTTTGGGTATTTCGTGGTGTTTCGACCGTAAATCGTTTCTCATCAGAAAACCAAATTTCTTTCACAGACTCATTTGACCGAAATCTTCGCAATAGATTTTTACATCGATGGAAACGTCTTTCTTTCACAGGCTCCGATAAAGCAGTAACCTTCACCCTCTTAAATGTTTTCAACCCAAGATCTTTTCGAATTATTCGCTGTACTGATGAACGTGAAATCCCGGTTTCTTTCGCAACTTCACGTTCACTTTTACTTGTTCCCGGTTGTTCCTCTTGACTTAAAACCATTTCATTTACTTTTTCAATGTTTCCTGGCGTTCTAATACTTTTTGGTCGACCACTTCCCGGACGCCATTGACTGCTGCCGGTTTCTTTAGGTTTTTGTAAAAAATGTGCCACAGTTCTTTTTTTCCAATTTCTATTTGGAAATTCGTAAAGGATTCTGTTTAATGAATATCCTTTTTCTTCACGTAGTGCTTGTATAATGTTCTTATCAGATTCTCTCAATCCCATCTTGAGGGGTCTGGAATAGAAAAATTTAATTTAAAATTAGGATCAAGGAATAAATATAAATGCGCAACTTTTTTTGTATATTTTTTTGGAAGCCAATTTTGGGCATTATATTGGCTTATAACCATCAAGCCATAGAATAAGTATTTAAAGAGAAAAGAATTACCTTTCATTTGGTTGTTTTTGTAAGTCCCTAGCTGCAATGGTTATTGAGATATCACTTCTCAAAATTGGTGCCATTTTTTGGGGCCACCCTGTATATATCATTCACTTTTTTCGCGATAATTTCAGCGTATTTCTGAGTGCTAAATGTTGCAGTAATGAGCTTATGTTTAAGATAAGCTTTGAATACATCCTCACAAGTTGGTAGTTGTTGCCAGGAAGCTCTGCTGGCGTTCCGAAAACAGAATGCTTCACTTTTTCTCTTGTTATACTAGAAGAGGCCATTGCAAGCTATGCTATTAATCTGAAGCAAAATAAAATAAAATGCTGAATCAGGAAACACATGATAGGTCAAACAAATGATAAGTCAACAAATGATAGGTCACAAATACACATGTAGGCACACAAATACACATGATAGGTCAAACATATATGGGTCCTACATTTTAAATAAGCAAGAACAATGTTTATTAATGATTTTTTGATAGACATTGGAATTAATTGAGTTTATTGTTGAGATCCTCATACCTGTGAGGCGAAAAATTAATTTAAGGAAACATGCTAAAAAGGATGGTTCAGTATTACTTTCACGGCTCCACAAAAATCAACTTTTTAGTTATAAAAGTCATGTATTTATATAGATATAGAATAAGTAAAAACCCTGCTATCTCTAATTTCTTTTAAAATTTCTCCAAAAATTTTTAATTCATATTTTTAATAAGAACTACTTTGTGCCATTCCGCCGCATGATTGCCTATAAAATGTGGCAATAAGGTGGAAATGCGTCAGTTTGGCGTGTAACGTTGTTGATGATGGATATGTGCAGTGGATGTTCCATATATCGAAGTTCAGCGATATTTTTTTATTATTCTAGTGTGAACATGTAATAATGCAGTGCTGTGATCTATCTACTTGTCAGTTGCCCCTGGTCAATTGAATGCCCGGTTAGGTCAACTGTACGTCCTTGACGATTGGTTAGGTTAAGTCGTGATATTTTCGTTAGTTAACGAAAAATATCACGACTTAATCTAACCAATCATCAAGGGCGTACAGTTGACCTAACCGGCCGTTCAATTAACCTTAGTTATTTAATTGGTGATAATTATTGTTTTTTCTGCATTATTTGGTGATAATTCTTGATTTTTTCTGATACTTTTACAGATAGAGCCGCGAATGTAATACTTTACCAAAAGGATCTTTTGTGGCCTTTGTTCGTAATTTATTTTTTCATAGTTGCCAGCACCGAAATTAATATTTCTAAAAGATACGACTTATTCCTTAATCAGTGACTACTCGGGCATCTTTTTCATCATGTTTCATTAAATTAAATTTTTTCAACCCACCCTAAAATGTATATATTGTATATATGATCCAACTCAGAATGGTTCCGAGGGAAACTTTTATGTTACACACAGACCGTGCATGCAACAAGGAACTCTTGTGGGAACATTAAATCCATTATAGTAGGGCGGGTCGTACTCAGGTGACAACATGAATCTGAAGGAAATCCTACCATCAGGGGTGTCTACATTATGTGTTTTTACATGGGGAATTCAAATATGAGCTTATTGTTTGGATAGGATAACTCTAACCTACATCATTTTGTATTTCTAAATTGCCAATTTTACCCTTTTGAACCCCTTTATAATATATTAAAAGGTATAAGGTAAATCATTTATATTGACAAGGCCAAATCAACTTTACATATATTTATTAATAGGTGAACTGCATGTATATCACTGGATGTAATTACAAAGATCATTCTCCTGACATCTTGAACTTTGCCAGGTTGCACAAATCCTGCTTTGACTCAGACTTGGACATCAGCTTCCTGCTGGTCTCCTGAGCCTGATCCCTCCATCCCTCTTTTCCTGTGAGAAGTACTTAGCAGAAGCCTCAGTCACCATTTTAACAACCCTCTCAATGATTTGTGTGTGGCAAGGCCAGTTGCGCACCTCCATGGGGGCGTTGATGAAGTTTTTCACCTCTGAGGTGCTTAGAGAGCAGGTGAGAGGTGGCTCTGACACACCTTCTGACCAGCTGATCAAGTCACCGATGCTGGAAGCATCACAATTGATGTCAGGTGTCCTTCTGCTCCTAACAGAGGAGTCCCCCAGCTGAGTGTCCGGGTCCCCCTCTCCCCTGATGGCCAGGATTCTCTCCACCCCTTCAATCCTCTCCTTCTGATCCTCAGAGCAGAGTAGGGTTTGGAGGATGACTTCACTGTGGGCAATTTAGGGTTATAACTTTTTTACAACCTAATATTCCTGTACTTTAATTCGATGAACTTTTGCCTAAAAACAAAGAAATGAACTTTCATTTTAATATCTTTTTAGAAAAGGTCACCCCGAAATCAAAAAATCGATTATTGCATACGTAACTTTATTGCATATTCCATGTAATATAATAAAGAACTCACAACATAATCATTATAATACTTGTACATATATTACTGCTTATTGCTTAGAATAAACCGAAGTTGCAGTTTGTTTTTGTTTCTGCAGGCAGCATACAGTTCCTGCATAACTTTGATTGCACGTTCTGCACACTGATTACTTTTGGTATCTTGAGTGGGGATGGCTCCTGCTTCCAGTGATTTTCCAATGAGTTCAATGCTTTTTTGTAAGGTTTCAATATTTCTGACAAGTTCTTGAAGTCATTTTCATTGTACATCTGATTAGTAAACCAATATTCTGCCCAGTTGTATGAAATGAATCTGCATACCTTCTCCAAAGTCTTCCTTGCTGTAGGTATAAGAATAAATGCAAGGATAGCTAGAATGGCTCTTCAATGCCACCTCGCATTGCTGATGTTTGGAATTTTCTGAAAGTTAATCAAAGGAAAATTCCCTTTTTCTTCAAAGAATCTAAACACCCGTGTTAGATGGTACAAAAACTTAATATCATCTCTCCATCCTGATTTCTCGAGGACCTCTTCTGTTCCATTAACAAACTGTGCCTTTAGTTCCTCATAATTCTTCACCAGTTGGGATACAAATGGATATTCGATGTTTGGAGAACTGGTGTTAGCACTAAGATCTTCGTCCATTACCAAACGGAGAATCCTGTCCAGAATGTGATGCTGACAATTGATAAATTGTGGTTTGCAGATACCCTTCTCTGAGAACATTCGTTGCAATTTGACAACTCCACTCTTTTTCCCAGTGTTAACACTTGTTGTATCAGCAACGATCATCTTTATTGCATTCCATAAGGTGTATTCATCAATAACTTTTGCAATTCCTTCAGCAATAGTTTCAGCCTTGCCATCTTTCAGACGCAATGCATCGAATTTTACTTCGGTTCTTTCATTTTTAAGTACCACTACTTGATACTCATTTTCCTCAATGTGCTTTCCATCAAAATGTAAAGACCACTCTTCCATCTGTAAATTTTCAATCATTTCCTCCTTCAATTTAGCAGCCTCTTTGTATGCTGACTTGTAAATTGCTGCTTGACTTGGCGTTGGAATGTCAATACCATCAAGTGACAACTGTTTGCATATTTTAGCGGCTTTACTTGTTGATACTCCTGTGGATGTCACCAAGTTGGTTGCAACTTTACTTTTGTTATGTCTTCTGGTTGGTGGAGTAATACTCTCATCTTCATCTTCATGATCGCTCTCTTCAGATTCAGTACCACTACCACCAGATACATGATTGTAAGATGTTGATGCTGATTCAGCAGGCAATTTTCGTCTCTTTGAAGGGTGAATCGTTTCTTCACTTGCAGCTTGACCTGTAGAGTACCCCACTTCTCCTTTGCTTTCCACTTGAAGGTGGTACAGTCGTTTGTCTTCCGAGGATAACCATTGGCCATTTACTTTAGTGATATCAAAAAGTTCATTCAGGGCATCATATTTTCCCCTCCTGACACATTCATCATAAGTCTTCATCACCTTGTCAAGCTTTGCTCGTATTACTTGATCTGACACATGCGGAAAATTCAATTTATTCTAGTGAAGATTCTTCTAAAGGCACACTTCCTCTTCTTCTATGTGACTGCTGGAATCTCACCAGATTATTGGTCCAGATATCCTTGTTCTTCTGTATGGTAGTATCACTTTTCTTGTGTGACATTATATTGCTTCTGAAACAGATATAAAAAGGTATTAAGTTGATTTGTTTGTTTGTTTATATATATATTATATATATATAATATTAATATAATATATAGAAATAATATAATAATTAGAGGGCGGATTTTTAGGTGAAAAAATATGACCAAATATTTATTTTTTAGGTGATAAAATTTTGGAAAATATTTTTAGAACATCCATAGAACGTCTCACGAAAATTTATCACCAAATATTTTGGGCTCTATATATTTTTTGAGTTTGACTCCCTCTACAAAACATTCTGGATACGCTTTTGTTTACGTGTTAAAATGGAAGAAAAATTCAACAAATTATTATGGTTAATAAATTTAAAAAATGTTCTGGAATGTTCAAGAGTGCCGAAGCGAATTCCACATTTCGCTACGTTTTTTAATTAAGCGAACATATTACAAATAATAAAAGCTTACCTGAAGTTGAGTTGAACTGAACAGTTGAGTAACTATTGCGCAATACTGGACACAAGTGATTCGGTTGATTTAATTTCGTGCTTTTATACAATTTGCGAGTGCATGAAGAACAATGTCGTGTGTTCTAGAATTTTCTTGTATGGGTGGATTGATATTAGTCATCGAATTTGAGCACCGGAAGTGATTTTTCGGGCGATCTCACGATATATTAGCGTACTGAAAAATTCGAAAATATTTTTTAGGTTAAAACCTAAAAGTCCGCCCTCTAATAATAATATATTTATATACTTATGAGTAGTAACGTAAATATATGGTTATGGTGATTCAAACCTTTGATTTGGGGGTGACCTTTTTTAAAAACTGAGAGGAATTAGGGTCTTTTTCATTGTTCTTAAGCAAAAGTTCATCGATTTATGATACAGGAGATCTTTTATTTGAAAAAAGTCTAAAAGTTATAACCCTAGACTGGGCATACCAAGCAGATCTTCTCACAGTTGGCATCACAATATCCAGCACCTCCTTTCTCTGGGACTTGAGGCAGTCCAGCTGAAAGAGGATGTGCCTAGGCCCTTCGATCCAGGAGTGCTTGACCTTCACGTTGAACCAACATGGGTAATACACTCCAATGATGAATTCCACAATGAATTGCAGAATCTTCAGGTTCTTTCCTTTAAGTCCGTGCTTTGACACCCAGAGCCTGAGAAGTCTGTTTGCTGTGGTGAGCCAGCGGCTGTGGTTTACTGGTCCTATCTCTAACAGAGCCAGCCCTGCAGGAAGTACTCCATCCCTGACTGCACAGACAATTTTATAGCCATAGTATTGATCAGTTGAGAGATCTTGAATGACCTTGTCAGGAAGCTTGATCAGTGGAGGGCCAACAGAGATTCGGGCGAAGTTTGGATTGATATCAAAGTCTGTAGCAGAATCAAGGAGCTTTCCTATTGGCCCGGATAATTTTTTGTCTGACAGAGTAGGGCCATCAAGGTCAACAATGAGATGGGGCAGGGGAAGTTCAACAGTGTGCAGGTTGCACACCAACCAGACCAGCTTTCCCCAGGTGAAGCTCCAGCTTCCGCATTACTCCAGCTTTCACACCAGTGTTGACATTTGTTGAGTCTCCTCCAATGGCCAACAAGGTCTTATCATAACCCCTCTCTTTCAGCCAGGCAAACAGGACCTTAGCAATCTTCTCCGCATGTGACTCTTTAGTTGCTTTCTCTGGGGTAAAGTGGAACAGATAGTAGCTGCCAGGCTCACTAACAACACTATAGTGTTCTTCCTTGATCTTTGCGGGAAAAGATTGGTCACTGCCCTCAGCTTCCATCATCACATTGGTCAGGTCAATCCGCCCATCAAAGAGGCCGCCCATCAAATCAAAGTTGTTAATTAAATTTTGCTCAATGTATCACTATAATATGCGTAGAAATAGCTTTTTCTAAAATATAACAGAATAATACTCACATGTGAACAGTAACAAAAAAAATATCAGTAGATAATCACTAAATCTATCCCCTCACTGCAAGCCGAGGTGGTAAAATAGCTTCATAAATCATGAGTCACTTCAAATATTTCACAAAACGTTTCAGAATGTTCTGAAACGTTACATTCTAGCCTCTGAGAAAGGTGGCTCAGAAAATGGCCTTATGCGCGCCAGAAAACCGTCAAAATATTTCATATACCAAACTGTATGATAATTACAATTAAGTGGAATGGCACACCTTTTTATTTGAGTATTTAAATATTATTATTATTATATGAATTACATTATATGTGTTTATATGAATTAGTTAGAACAATGCTCTATGAGAGATAACGTGAGCAGCCATGATAGAAAACGTGAGAAGACATATTCTAGGGTAACTACAATAGTAAAATAATCAACAATTTAATAATAATCAACTGCAAAATGATGTAGGTTAGGGTTATCAGAATTAAATATTTTCTTCAGAATTGTATTCTATACACCAAAATATGTCATTTGAACACCCCTCTCCATTGATTTAAAAAGAATGCATAGTATGACCCGCCCTACCATTATAGTCAGAATAAGTAATGGTAAATGACAAATACTATAGTTTTTCTTTTTTATGATGGGAGCCCAACGTTGGCAACGGATAACTAGCAAAGAGACCCCAACATATAGCTTCCCTTACCAGCTATCAGAAGCTCAGTATACGGAAGAAACTCGTTGCATTTACGTCGGATCGAATACATCAAAGAAAAAGGTGTAACTATTATATTTGTAGTTGTAATTTACCATTACTTATTCAGAAAAGAGTGGATTTAATTTTCCCAGAAGAGTTCCTTGTTGCATGCACGGTCTGTGTGTAACATAAAAGCTTCTCAGGGAATCATTCTGTGTGTAACATATACAGTATATATATATATATATATATATATATATATATATATAACGTAAAGAACGACGCTTGTATAGAAGAACGTTCCGCGCAAGATGAGGAGGGAGAACGAACAAATGAAAAAATGAGGTAACCACCCGGGAATCGAACCCGGGATCTGCCGATTGCCGGTCAGATATGATAACCACTACACCATGGGCCTCACTCAATCAGAAGTCGTAATTCTCCTACATACGCGCAGAAACCAATGCCCTGAGGGGGCACCTCCCGCATGCCGCACATATATACATTTCAACTGCAAACAACACAAGTATAATTAACGTAAAGAACGACGCTTGTATAGAAGAACGTTCCGCGCAAGATGAGGAGGGAGAACGACTTCTGATTGAGTGAGGCCCATGGTGTAGTGGTTATCATATCTGACAGGCAATCGAAAGATCCCGGGTTCGATTCCCGGGTGGTTACCTCATTTTTTCATTTGTTCGTTCTCCCTCCTCATCTTGCGCGGAACGTTCTTCTATACAAGCGTCGTTCTTTACGTTAATTATACTGTGTGTTGTTTGCAGTTGAAATGTATATATACACACACACACACACACACACACACACACACATACACACAGAGTGTTGACAAGAGTAAATAGACGCCACATTGATGGTCCTCAAGAACAAATGGCAAAGCTCATCAATGGAATGCCAGAACATGAATCAGCTTTACATAATGCAAACGGAAAAACAACACGATTCTAAATATATTTATTCAATAAACCTGCTATTATTTACTAACTTATATTATCAAATCAAAAACTATGGAAAAACCGAAGGTGTCGTACTGTATTTACTTTGCGAACACTCCGAATATATATATATATATATATTATATATATATATATATATATATATATATATATACACAATGTATTTCTTATATGGGATTCTTCGAAAAATTCTGAGAGTAAAAATATATTCTTAAAATAAATTAGTATGGCCATGTACAATTGGTTGCAAAATCGAGATACATTCGTACATCTATCTTACCTTATCGAGCGTATTGTCCCGACTTTGTAACCTGTGGTATTTGTATAGAACTGTACAGTACTTGTATAGAACTAAGTTGTCAATGACAGACTGCATTCCTAATTTCAGTCTTTGTATATAAAACAAATATTTCTACAGTGACCATCACCAACTTATGTATAAATTTAAGCCAACATTTATTATCGTATCAATATATAAAAATAAAGCAGACCTATGTATTTTATCCCATAATTATACGATAATACTTCAAATTACTGCTGCAATAGGTCTAGTTAAATTGTTTTAAAAGTTTGAACTGAGATCTACTGCTGCGATAAAATGTGATATTCATCTATGATAACTTTTAACCGTTTAAAGTTGAAGCACCACTGGCGACATAATAATCAGTCAGCACAGAGCTCAGGCTAGGGTAATATGATCTACTGTGCTAGCTTCTGAACTATTATTACTATCACTATCGGGAGTCGAACCCCTGCCCTCAGGGTCTTCACTTCGTTTATAGGAAAACAATGTTCCCACTGAGCTACGGTCGTTGGTTCCAACGAGGACATACTTAAGACCTTCACGGTATGAGGATAAAGTGAAGAAATAAAAAAGAACAAACCTGAGAGAATGGTGCTATCACTACTTCAGATAATTCTTTTGCTGGTAGAATGGCAGAACGGCTTGGGCCAGTTCAAGGTTACGTCCACTGTCGTCCACTTTCTTCTGCAGACCGATCCGAAGTAGTTTTGATGAGAAATGAACTATACACAATATTTTAACTAAAATTGAACTAAAATTGACTAAAATTGAATCCGCACTCTTTCACTTTTTAATTTAATTCTTTCTTCAAGAAAGATTTTTTCACAAGAAATGAAACCAAGTATAATTTATGTAATTTAATCGAACCCGTTCACATCACTTTAATTAACAATGATTCAGTAAAAATAACTAATAATAACAACTAAACATTCTTTAGCAACACAAAAAACACCAACTAATTCATTATAATGAATTACTGTACCGTAAAGACACAGTCTACGACATCATTTCAAGAAAAATGAAAACGAGCAGCTGTTTGTACGCACAAAACCAAATTTACTCGAGTTGTCATTTTTGTTCAGCCATTTCAAAAAATTACTCGTATACCCAAGGATGGCGGAACCGGGGATACGCACTGGAGGCTCATATCCCTCACTATTTTGTAAAGTAATTAAGTACCCTATGGGAGGTGCCCTGTGTGCTCTGTGCACCCCAAGATTGAATGATCTTCCCCCGGTCTTGCGTATACCCATAATAATAATGAGGATCCTGTAACTACTACTCGTTGTTTGTTACTTAAGTGGTGGAGAAATTCAGCACAGTGACGCACCGATATATTCTGAAGCTCGGGAGAAAGGGTTTCGAATCCTATGAAAAAAATAGGATAGCATATTATTTAACATAATTGAGTACTGTACTTTTGATAAAAATATTACTGATCTCATTATTTACCAACGGTTTTGTGCACTTCCAATTAATATCTCTAAAAGTTTAAACGCGAGTCCATAACACAAGTCCATGTAATTTGAAGTCCACAGAAACCCAGTCTGGCTCGAACCTGAATTTTAGCTATTAAAACGTAAACATATATACACATCGACTTGTTACAAACATTTTTTTCAGTATATTGATTGTTAAAAACTGGAAAACATTTTCATGCCACTTTCTTCGTTAGAACCGCAATTAAAAACAGCAAACTGAGGAATATCACAAGATTTCAACAAAAATACTTTACTTTTTAGTATTTTATTCCTGTAATACACAGAAATGTTTTAACAAACAGAAAGACTAACAACTTTGAAGAGTGAATTGAATAAAGCTAATTATGGTACGTAAAATGTTAATAAAACATCAAAATATTTTAACTTCAAAAACTTAAAAGTATTAAGCAAGCAATCTAAATTTACACTGATTCTAGAATTGCCTTTCCTAAAGTCAGGACTTTACCAGTTTTAGTGAGTGAGTTAGTATGGTTATCCTCGACTGTAAGAGCAAATTTTTCAATGCAAATTAAAAACTTGTTTTGCTTATTATTTAAAACAAATTGAAAACAAAATTTGAAGAAAATCAAAACATTTAGAGTATTTAACATATTGTTACACTGTCGATCTTCACGGAAAATTCATCCTCCTCCCAAAGATTTCCTCCACAATACGTAGTTTCTTTCGACAGGTGTATTTACGTCTGCTTGTATATTCTGAATAGAAAAAACATTGCAACAGATGTGCTACTAAAGTATTTATCCAATTAATCAGTCCCTCCCTTTCACCCCGAAATGGGCAAAATAGTCTGTCATTACTCATTAGGCCGGGTCGTTTGTGCTTGAAAAATTTTTGGGGAAGTTTAATTTACCCTGTATTACAAAAGTTTGTGTACCTTCATAGGAAGTATCATGACAAAGTTTCAAGCTTTTATATATGATAAATATTTTGAGGTTCCACAAGTCGCTTAAAGTTTTGGTGATTTTTTCCGATACTCCGTATAGTAAACTACAGCTCTTTGCTGACTTGCCATGATAGTTTACTAGGCGAATCACCCAGAATTCACCACCAGGAGGTGGCTGTAGGTCGAATTCTACACCATGCCCAACCCAACCTCCCTTCCATTAGTTTTTACATGTAAGGGGTTCCAAAACACTTTAGCCCCCCTCATTTGCAGCTTACACGTTTACTTATATCGAAATAGTTTTTAGTGATTATAAAAATATATAAAATTCTTTATTTATTGCAGGTATTAAAATTACTCTAGCTGATAAAGTGATAATATAATGGCTTCTCAATTAATTGGTGATTCGGAGAGGCAACGTGTGATAGATCGCATAAGAGCAATAACATTTCGGGAAGCTCGTGATGCTGGAGCCACCTTTATAACACGTTCATGGGTTGCCAAAAAGTTGCGAAGAAGTGAGGACTTCGTCAAAAGAAATTGGAATAAAACTTTGAATGAATGTGAAATGGATACAACCAAATCTGGACGCCCAAATTTGCCACTCTCTCAGGAAACAAAGGACATCATTGAAAGCGGTACGAGTAAGTGGAAAAACAACTGTGCTAAACTTTCTAGAGAGATCGAAGTGTTGAGAGGAAAGATCGTTAGTGGTGAGATCATTCGACTCTACCGTCATAGGCAAGGTTTAAAGCCTTGGCATGAACTTCCAAAGCCAAGAAAAACTCAACTTAACATCGATGACAGAATGTGGTTTGCCTATTATCTTGAAGATTGGGATGTGGATCATTTCATACATTTAGCTGTCTCCGATGAATTTTTTGTTTACGTAACACGTCGGCCTAACTACCAAAATGATCGAGTGTGGGCCACAACACCAGATGAAATCGATGACAATGAACATTATTGCGAATTATTAAAAAGTCCAGACTGTGTTGGTGTGTTTGTTTTGTTCACTGCAAAGAAGCTCATGTGGGTGCTGAAGCCAAGTGGTCAGAGTTGAGATGGACAGTATTTCCGTGATATTATTCTATCCCAGTATGTCATTCCTTTTCTAAGAAACCCAAACAATGTTATGGATGTCGATCAGGTCACACTTCTGCACGATAAGGCCCCCTGCTTTAAGGCATTAGCCACTCAACAGTTGTTGCGGAACCATGAGATCGATTTCTTTGGAAATGAAGAATGGCCAGGAAATTCTCCTGACCTGAACGTCTGTGAACACATTGGATCAGTTATGAAGGACAAGGTTGAATGTCTCTTGTTTCAAGAACCTGCAGCAAATCGATTTTCGAAGGATACAATGACGCAACACATTGAAACTGTTTTAGCAAATTTGCGTAACGATGAAGATCTATTCACGTCGCTTTTGGCAAGCTACCCAAAGCGAATTCAGGCTGTCTTGGAAGCCAATGGCGGGAACACCAAGTTTTAATTGTTTCTCATTAAATGCAGGATTAAATTCTCTTTTGTAAGGTATGTTTAGTTTTACTGTACCTCTAATGGTTTAGGCCATGGGCGGGGGGGGGGGGGGGGCTAAGGTTTATTGGAGCCCCGTAGTTTATTGACATTTGTATTCGCATTTTGACTCAAATGTAGGCATGTTTGATCTTGAAGCAATTCTTGCCTTTATAAAACCATCTCTATTTTCCTGGCCACAGGCAGAAGCTGATGCTTCTGTTACAAGTTTGACATGTCTTTCCACAGCTTGTGAATGACATGAGTACTTTTTCAAAAGAGGGTTAGTTTCATCACCCTTTACGATAAGCTCTAACTGGGTGTTTGTCAAGCTTTTTGTCAGAGGTGGTTCATGTCTTGGGTAGTCTCCAAATCGAATTAAATCTGTGTAGTCTCTTGCAAAGAAATTAATTTTAGGCCGTCTAAATTCTCTAATGCCCGAGGACACACTTTCCCTGGCTAAGAGAATACGCCGGAAAGCTAACTCTCTCATCTCTTGCCTTTCATGAAATAACATCGAGACCAGTAAAGTTTCTGGGTAAGTAAAATATGCCCCTCTTTCAATAACAGGATCAATGACTGCCTTAAGCTCATCAGATAGGTATGTTGAACTAGATATCATAAACCAGAGGTGCCTTGGTCCCTGGTAATAGTAAAGATTTCGCTTTATATTAAACCACGTTGGGGAATAAACGCGAACAATGAATTCGGTCAGAGTTTTCAAGTTTTCTGACGGCTTTTTGGTTGCAACATAAAGTCTAACTATCCTTGGCTGTCGTAAGCCATCTGGCATGGTTCAAAGAACCTGGGTTGCGGTTTTCAAGGTTTTGGGAACATTGGCCTTCTATGACTACATTACAAATTTGCATGAGATACTTTTGATCTTAGCTTAGATCGAGATCCCCCGGGATAGAAGGCATATTACTTGATTTCATTGCTTCAAACTTGACAACTGGCATCTTTTCGCATGCAGTAAGACTTTTGCCAACATTTCCAGCAAGGGCTTTTGGTCCTTTGGTTTTACCATCCAAATAATTAAACAAATGGCGGAGAGGTAGCTCATTGTTATGCAGCAAACACACGAACCAATGAAAAGGAGTATTGTAGTGTACCTCTAGTTGCCTGATAACTCCATTATGTATGCCAGTGTTTACATTGGTTCCATCACATCCAATGACCTTCAGATTGTCTACCTTAATATTGTTACTGTTAAGAAACTTTATCACTCCCTTAGAAATGTTAGTTGAATTTCCAGTCACAGGAGTGAAGTGCCCAAGATATTTTGATTCTGGTTCAGCTATAAGCGTGATGTGTTCCTCAGTAATTGTTGTACTGTAGTACCTCCCATCCTTACAGAGATTTGCTTTAGTTAAGTCCTTTCTTCCATCAAAATACAATATTTCTATTCTTTCTTCACTTGATTTACTCGACTCCTCTCTGATCTTCTTTCTCTGCCGTCTCACCTTATTCTTTTCCACAACATTGTGATAATCTTTAGAGGTAATGAGACCAAAATCTTCCAGAACAGCAGAGGCAACGGCTGCACCAGCTCTGTCTGATATTCCGAATCGGTCACAAGTTTTTGCTAATGAAGGCAATTTGCGAGTGAGCTTATGTGCTTCACCTGATTTCTTTATACCTTCCTCAATGTCATCATCATCATCAAGCTCTCGATCTGTATCTGTTGATGTGTCAGAATCAGGAATTGTATGAAAGTTATCCCAGTCCATTGGCTCTTCCCTGGAAGTGGATGGGTTATTGATATCTCCATCTTCAATGTTTTTAGAAAATCGTACTCTTTCTTGTTCTTTACGCTCAGATCTTATTTGCAGTTTTTTCGTTGTCTGTAAATCAATACTGCCTATTGCCATTTTTCGTGCACCTCTTTGGTCAATTAGGAAAGAACGTTCCATGGCAGGAACTTTTAGCTCTTTTTCACAAGTTCGAGAAAACAGATCATGGCATTTGCAGGCAGCAATATCAAAAAGCCTTTGATTTTTGGATTTGAACGCGGTCAGTTTAGATTAAAAATCTTTCCTTTTTCTACCAGTCTTCATCATATTTTTAGATTTTTTATGACAATCCTTTACTCTGGCTAATATTTGCTGTTCTGATATTGTTGGAATTGATGCACTTTTCCAGATCTCTTTTACCTTTGATGCAACTATTCTTGCCACATCATTAGCATTTGGCTCTTTTTTCCCCTCACCAGCTATAAGTAAGAGATAACTTGTTTGTAAATATTCTTTTAAAACGTCTTCATATAGGGGAAGTTGATTTCCACTGAGCTAAGCTTTCCCAAAACGGGAAACAGCTGGACTCATGATTTTTTCAACAGTTGCTTTCACTTTTACGGCCTCAGCCATTTCGGATAATTTGGGAAAGTCACTCTGTTAGTGTAACAACGCGTATTGAACTATTCAAATAATCAATTCTGAAAAGAAAAATTGTATATATAAATTATATATATTCTGAACAAAACACAGTCAAGAAAAAACTTAATAACAACAAGAATACAAAAAATACAAGAAAATCTTAATCAAAAATCATAATTGCCAAATAATTAATAAAGTTTACGTATTTAAATAAAGTTTTAAAAGTTTTAAAGTTTTTTGTAATGTTTTACGTTTTACTTGCAATCTTCAGAGGACTTTCGGAACATCTAAAACTTGATCAATTTAGTTTTTTTAATCATTGTTGAGCATTTATAGTGCATGTACAAATTTCTTGGACACAGGCATGTGGAAATTCACAAATTTAATTTTTCGACCCGGCCTAACACTCATATCAATTAAACGAAATTTTAAGAAGAGCAAGAGTTACATATGAAGCTACACTAGCATTTTAGTCTTGCGATTTCGTTGTAATGATATCGTCACAAAACGTGTATTACACAGAAAAACGTGTACAACAGCATTTCTTTAGCTCGAGCGATTGACTTTCGGCGATGCAATGTGTTCAATTATGTAATACAAATCAAGACCAGGTCGCTGCGACCTAAAAACAGCGTTACTTGTAATAAAATAAAACGATGCCGAGAGTGTATGAAATTAATTGATTTCTATAGATAGATTAGACAGGGATGTAGCGACAACCTTATCACACAAATGTTGCAAATATTCGCGCATCTCAAGCAATGCAAAAACTGAGCGCTTCGACTCGATGCCCGCCCTTCTTTTACTTTCACTTTCTCCAAGAAGACTGCAGACACCTCATTCTGAATTGGTCAACTCACAGCGGGGGTTAGAGTGGAAGTAATGGAGAGAGGCGATTGGTAGAGTCTAGCTGTTAGCTCCATAAAAGCTAATTAATGATCCGTTCTTGCACGTGTCTTTGTATTCAGTCGAGTCTGGTTGTGGTCATCCATTATGGTAGTGAATTTATGAACATTTATCTAAACCGTATTTAGTGAACTGCAGTGTTGCCTTTTCATGTGTGCAGGTCCAAACACTTATTGTGTAAAATCAAAATGCTCTCAGACACGATAGTCTCTTATTTCTTTATTTCTTTTCTCTCGCAAATATATGAGCATATATGGTAAGCACATATGGTAAACTACTTCAAACTAGTAGAATTCAGGTTTGTTAATATTATCCCAATTACTCAATGGTTTTGACGAGGAAGTCACTCAAACTGTTACTACTCGGGCTTATGTTACCCTTGGAACAAACATATCATACTACTTATGTTAATGACTTACTGATGCCACGAAATTCATTGTTAAGTACAACCTGGGAAAGTAAAATTTGACATTAACTTAATGTTTTTTCACAAAAGCCAGAAATTCTACGCTAGTTTTATTTATTAAAGGTTAAAAGGGGTTTACTTATTTTTTTGGTCCATCTCTGATCGTTGCTGATTGAAGATCTCAAACTGGAGCACCAGCCCGCCACATGGCAAAATTCTACATCTACACATTGTACATTCTACACTGTCACAAATAAAAGAGACAGAGTTCCGAACTTGTACACTTCTTACAAACCTCCCCCATTCCAATCGACTTGTAGCCACTTCTCGTGTATCACCAAAATCAAGTGCCCGCTTCCTCACACAATCATTCACCGCGCTAGAAATCATGCCCAAGTAGTGGACTAGGGAAATAGGCCAGTTCATAAATGAGCGTAACGGAGCCTATAGACATAATAAGCGCAATGGCACGGCAGCTAACTTTAATAAATATATCGAGCTTAGACGTCAGGTGAAAAGATCAGTTAGGAATGCTAAGCGTAATTTAGGGATACTTATAGCTGCGGATATTAAACATAATCCAAAAAAGTTTTCTGAATACGTCAATAATCGTAAGCCGATAAAAGATAACATTGGCCCTTTAGTGGATGTTAACGGCGCTTTGGCTTCTGCCGCTCAGGGGATGGCGGGTATTTTCAATAACTTTTTTGCGACAGTTTTTACCGTAGAAGACGTAAATAATGTCCCCGACGTGGACGATATCGTTCCATTTAGTAGCGAGACTATTTTGGATGAAATAACTGTTTACGAGGGTGAGATTGCGCATTATATCGATAGGCTAAAAGTTAGCAAGGCTCTAGACCCTGACGCTTTTTATCCCAGACATTTGAAAATTTTGAAAGGCGTTATTGTAGGCCCCTTAACGAAGATTTTTAATTAGTCACTCGAAACGGGGATTATTCCTGAAGACTTCAAATTAGCTAACGTCACGCCCATTTTTAAAAAGGGCGACCGCACAGTAGCTAGCAATTAAAGGCCCATTAGCTTAACGTCAATTGTCGGTAAACTTTTGGAATCCGTAGTTAGGGATCGTATCATCGATCACTTAGAAAGTCGAGATTTGATTAATAGTAGTCAGCATGCAGCATGGGTTTTGACGCCATAGATCTTGTTTAACTAATCTGTTAGAATTTTATAACGAAATAGTGCGCGAATACGATAGGCATAGAGCGGATGACGTTATTTATTTAGATTTTAAAAAGGCGTTCGATACAGTTCCGCATAGAAGATTAATTGCGAAGGTTAAAGCGCACGGTATACGCGATCAGGTAGATAACCGCGGAATGGAATTAGAGGAATGGCTTCGTGCTAGGAGACACAGGGTCGTTGTTAATGCTAGTGAATCGGGGTGGTTGGATGTAGGTAGCGGTGTCCCACAGGGTTCAGTGTTAGGCACATTGCTATTCGAAATTTACATTAACGACATAAATGTAGGATTGACGAGTAACGTGTCAAAATTCGCGGACGATACTAAAATAGGCGGTAAGGTCGTTAACGAGGACGATAGAAATAGGCTCCAAGACGATGTAAATAGGATTATGGAGTGGATGGATAAGTGGCAGATGCAATTTAACGTAGACAAATGTAAAGTTTTGCGTATAGGTTCTCGTAACAATAATTACACGTACACGATGGATGATAGAGAGTTAGCGAGCGTTGACGAGGAAGTAGATTTAGGCGTACGCGTATCTAAGGATTTAGAAGTTAGGAACCAGTGCCTGGAGTCTTGCGAAAAAGCTAATAGGATGTTAGGCTTCATAGCGCGTAATTTCGAATTTAAATCGAAGGATATTATATTGCCCCTTTACAAGTCACTAGTCAGGCCTCATTTAGAATATGCCGTTCAGTTTTGGTGCCCGTATTTGCGTGAGGATATTGATAGGTTAGAAAGGGTTCAGCGTCGTGCCACGATACTAATTCCGTCATTGCGCAACCTTATGAAGATAGGATTAAAGAGTTAGACTTGTATTCACTCGAAACTAGGAGATTAAGTGGGGAGCTTATTGAAGTTTTCAAAATCGCTAATAACATCGATAATGTAAATTTTGACAACATGTTCACTTTCGATAATAGCAATACTCGTAATAACGGATTTAAGTTTCGTGGCAGACGTTTCATTACTAATATCGCTATAAACTTCTTTACGTTTATAGTAATTGATAAATGGAATAATCTTCCCGCGCCCGTCGTGAACTCTACCAGCGTTAATGTGTTTAAAAACCGTCCTGATAGACATTTTAAAAATATTAACGTTGTTTAAAATAAAATAAAACAATTGGCAACAGGAGCTCTGGGGGTCGTAATCGGGGATGAGTCTGTTGACGTCTAATGCCAGCTTGTGACATGCCAGCGTGTGATATGCCAGCAAAAAAAAAAATTAGACTAACACGAACTTAGTTGTAGTTTGTTGAGTAAATTAACCCACTTTTTGTTATTCTTTATACTTATTTTTCTTCTCTCTTTATTGCATGTCTGTAGTTTGCATGTTTGCATGGTATGATAGTGTTTGAGTTAAGAATGTGTTGTAATGCGTTCTTATTTTACTTCTTTTCATCTTTCACGCCTTTCCAGTCCAGTGGGCTGCATCCTCTACCTCCCTGTGGAGTGGAGGATCGGTCTGCAACAGTTGGAAGAATGTGTTGTTTTGAGTAAAGAATGTGTTGTTCTTGAGTTAAGAATGTATTGCATGGTTTGTAAGCGTTCTTATTTTACTTCTTTTCATCTTTTTCCGGCAGAGTGAGCTCTACCTCCCCATGGAGTAGAGGACCGTTCTGCAATCTTTCCTATTCTCTCCGACTATTTTTCTGAATTGTCGGCAGTGGCCGGCGGATGATGATGGTGAATCTTTTTTCTCTTTTTCTGAATGAATGTTAACCCACGAGTGATAGGTGTTGCTACTTACTTAACCCCTTATTCTCTTCTCTTAACCCCCTACTCTTTCCTTTCTCTCGTGCTAACCTTAGAGTGAATCTTAGGGTCTTTGTTAGCCTTAGCTTCTGTAGATCTGTAGATGTCCATCCATCTTCTTCTCGGCCTTTCTCTCCTCCTTGTACCTTCGCAAACACTCTTTTCTTAACTTCTTAACTCTTCCATTCTTTCAGTATGTCCAAACCATGTTAGCACACTTTCCTCAGTTTTCACTTCCACTGACTTCTGAACATACCATCTTTCCAGAACCACACGATTTCTTTATCAATCCGATGCACGCCACACATGCTTCTCAGTGATCCATCACAACCGTTCTTACTCTTGACTGTTCCCATTCATGCCATGTCAATGTTTCACACCCAATACAAAAGTGCCGGTAGTGACGCACCTTCATGTAAACCTCTCGTAGCATCTCGATCTAGTCTCCGTTTTCTTTCAACCGCTTTCAGCGCACCCGCCACCTTTCTTCCTTGATTCACTCTACTGTTAACTTAATCCGTACTCTTACCTTTTTTTAATATACAGGGTGTTTCTAAAGTAACCATCTATTTTGCGAAATAATATGAATTATAAAAAAAACACCTTTAAAACATGGAAATATATATATATATATTTGTAAGCTCGTCACACATTGTTGCTCTTCGTGGATAATCTTCTTCTTGTAAGTTGTGGAACACTTGAATGTGGTATGGCTTTTTCTTTAAATCATAACGTAGAATTCTGTAAACCGTTGTTTGTGGAATTTCTAATCTGTGGGATGCCCTCCGAATCGATAATTGTGGATCCTCTTCGAATGCTTCTTGAACAGATTCGATTCTTTCGTGAGATCTTCTTGGCCGTCCAGATCTACGCTCGTCATGCACAGATCCAGTCCTCATAAATTTGTTTCTAATTCGCGAATAGCCTGGTCTCTAGGGCCTGTTTTACGAAACCTTCTCTCAAACTTTCCTCTAATTTCATTGCACTTCATGCCTTTTATCCTGCATGTTACTACATAAACCCGTTCTTGCACATTCATCATCAATGATATGGGTCTGAAATTAAAATAAAATAATTAACAAAAAATCGTGTAAAGCAATTGAAATATTATAAATACATGAATTTTGTATAACAATGCACATACCATTATGCCAATATAACAATTGTTTAAAATCCCCCTATTTCACCAAAATAGATGGTTACTTTAGAAACACCCTGTACAGGATGTGTATAAAGTAACGCAAGTAAAGAGACAAATCTGATTTGAACTGGTTTAAATTATGATAGTTTCAACTTGTTTTTTAACTTTTTTTAATAAAAAAATTTTAACACCTCTTACAAACTTACTATCGAATATACAGTTGTTATAAAGTACGTGTAATAAATATTACTTGTCCATGTTTACTTGCGTTAATATAATTCAAATCTTATTTGTCTTTTCACTTGCATTACTTTATACACACTCATTACATCCTAGATACATAAAAAGATTTTACCACCTCTTGTGTTTCACCATCATACGACAGTCCGGATTTTACCCTCTCTCTCTCTCTCTCTCTCTCTCTCTCTCTCTCTCTCTCTCTCTCTCTCTCTCTCTCTCTCTCCATAATCAATAATTCAATAATTTGCTTTCACCCACATTCACTTTCAGCACTCTTCTCTCGCACACAGCCAAAAAACTCTTAACAACCTCTTGCATATCACACTCATTCTTGACAAACAACACAGCATCATCCGCATACAACAGATTCGATAGGCCCACCTATTTCCACCACGCAACAGATTCAGGCCTCTTTCTCTTAGTCGCACATTCACCTTTCACATCGTTCCATCCATAAACAGATTGAACAGCCACCGAAGACATCACACATCCTTGACGAACACCAACACTTATATCAAACCAATCACTCAAGTCTTTATTTACTCTCACACATGAGTAGTATGGGCGCAAAAGGAGAGAGTGCAATGCAATTTCAAAGGTTGGCCAATGTTGCATAAGTTATGCAACAAAGGGGGAGGGGATGTTGCAATATGCTATGCAACAAAGGGGGAGAGGGGAATGGTGCAAGATGTTATGCAGCAAAGGGGGAGAAGGGGGAGAGGGGAATGGTGCAAGATGTTATGCAGCAAAGTTGGATAGGGGAATGTTGCAAGAGCAACAAGAGGTTATGCAACTTGGAGGCGGAGTTATCCCCCAAGAGAAAGAAAGAGAAGGAGAGAGAGAGGAGGAGAGGTGTTCGCCTGGAAGGAGCCAAGCGCATATTAAGACTTCAGCCGAGCGGTCGTTGTCTTAATATGTTCCTAATCAGCCAGTTGGCTTATCTGGCTGAGCTGCATGATTGCGCTATTTATTTAATTAAATATATTCTGGCTTAATCCGCCAGTTGGTTTAGAAGGCTGAGCTGCCAGATTGCGCTATTTGTTTAATTAAAGCATATATTCTGACTTAACCCGCCAGTTGACTTAGAAGGCGTAAATGACTTGTTCAGGTGTACAGGTTGAGTTGCCAGATAGCACTATATATTTAATTAATGTATATATTATTTACAGTTGGTTTAGAATTCCGTTTTAGAAGCCAGCCAATTGATATAATTAAATGCCGTGTACAACCAAAAGAATTAAGTAAAACACCATTATATAATTCTGTTTATTTAGACGAATTAATGGAATAAGAAATATATAGAAAATAAATATACAATGGAATATATATGATCAAAAATAACAATAGCATAAGAAATACGAACGATGAATATATAATAAATATACAACGGAATATACTGTACGTACACGTACACGTATATGATCCAAATAATAATATACGAAACGTATAAACAACTGCATATTAGTACAAGAAATATATATTATATATATATATATATATACATATATATATATATATATATATATATATATATATATATATATATTATATATATATATACACAATTAAATAAATAAATAAACATCAAAAGACGTTATGAACTGCGGGTTATATTAAATAATTAAATATATTGAAAATAATAATGTACGAAAAGTATAATCAATTGCATATTAGTACAGAAAAAAAAAAAAAAAAAAAAAAAAAAATCTATATATATATACATGCACACAATTGAATAAATAAATATACATCAAAATACTTGTTTTCTACGATGCAAAACGCTAAATTCACACGCAATTGAGTCTACATTCACATCGTTATTACTTTGTACTACACGGTAAAACCGTCCAAGCAACACTTCACCGTTTAAGTTACACGGATGCCTATACTCGACATAAATGGCTTTCATATCGTTCAATACTATTTTTGTGCCCACTTTACAGTCGGTTGGCAAGTTATCTTTAGACTTGGCTAGAATACAATCAAAAGCACGCGAAAAGAGATCATCATTAACCACATCATTAATAAATACAAGTTTATAAACATGTCTTTCCAGTCGAGGAGTTTTTCTGACGGTCCCGAGCTTTTCAATCGTGAACTCTTCTTCACTCTGCATAGCAGCAATTGAAATAATCTTTCAAGTCGTAACGACAGCTATTCATTATATAGAGGTACAGCTATTCAGGGTGAGCATGGTAGGCAAGCTCTGCCCTGTACCGCTCAAGTGCTTTCTACCGAAGTTCGGGAAATTTCGAAGAATCTAAACCATTTAAATATGCATCCAGCTCTAGACCATTCTCGCCTTGTTCATTCCTACATTCGATAAATCCGTCAAGCAGAGCGGTGTATGCGTATTCAAGAACCGTGTCAAAATAAATCATATCCGTAACACGAGCGTCTAATATAGGCTTCAGCTTGCGGAATCCGACGATTTCAAACATTCTGTCGGGGATGAAACGGTTTCGCGTAGGGACAAGAACGTTATTATCAGATGCATTCTTCCACATCAGTCGTATATCAATGCATGGCTGTTCGTTATTTATATACAACGTGCAAACAACAGCATATGAGGGGGCGTCACTAATCTGCTCTCTTCTTGTACCTACACCTGCAGGTATTTTATAACGGTCCTCTCCCCACTTCTCAACTGTCACGAAGACTATTCATCTCCTCAACACTTAAATAAATAACATTACGTTTGCTTGCTTGCCTGCAAATCGTTTCAAGTACATAGTTAATGGTGCCGTTTTCACGCATGAACACGCGCAATGACTTCGTCACGGAGACATCGTACGAGGCGTTGAGAATGCTTCTCAAAAGAAGTTCCATCTTATTCGCACGTCCACTCGGTTCAAGCTGTGAGATGACTATGAGCCACAGGTGGACGGATCGGCTCGACGGGCGGAGTGAGTCACGCTGATGAAACGTGTGCGGGTTTGTTCGAACTCGTGTGTTTCGGAGGGGTGAGGTACACGGGTGGGCGGCTCGCTGAGGGGAGCGAGTCACACCATAAACTGCTGAAGCGCATACAGGCTTGGTCGAAGACTTGTGCCCTTGGACAAACAGAATTTTCCGGTAAATGAAGCAATACCGGCTTTAATGTTTTATCACTCACCAGACGTTCATTTCCACAAACTAAACATCTTCACAATCCGGTGCACTATTTGAGAGAAACATATGCCCATATTTTTCCTTTTGTTTAACAATCGATACTCGTCTCTAAAGTCTGTTAAAAACTCACACAGGCCATTAGCCACAACCTCACTACAAACCTCGTCATGATATATATTAATATAGTGGTAAAAATACTTAAGATTCTCCATGATGACAAGATTTACATTCTCAGTCGCAGGGTACGAGTATCGGTATGATGCAACATGACATAATATCGCTTGTCACAACTCATCAACAAGACTCACTATCCATATCCGTTGCTTCTCTTCTGCACGTGTTGTTTCTTCTACTTCACGGTATATGTAAGCTTTCATAAAGTTTAGTCCTACAACATATTTCAATACATCACTTGTACCACAAAATCCTACAATGCTCTCGCCAGAATAGCTGTGGAGTATTTGTACCTCTTGCTCTTTCGCACGATTCAATGTAGCCTTAAAAGTATCAAAGGAGGGTGGAATAGGGGGATTTTCAGTATCCACCATATCTTGGCACTTTGCCGAATACTACTTCATAAACGTCGAACACGCAATATTAAAGGTAGCCATCACTATTTTCTGTCTACGCGGGAGAATACACGTCTGAGATCCAGGGCTTATTGCGATCAACTGAGCACGCAGGGAAGAGATATGCCCAGGTAATAGCAGGAGTCACGTGATCAATCTTACAGTGGGTGGAGCTTAGAACTTTCTCCTATACACACGCTGGGCGGAGCTTAGAATTTTCTCCTGTGTACACACACACACACAAAAGGAGAAAGTGAAACGCTAGTTGAAACACGATTTATTTAATAAACAAAATATTCAAGGTGTATATATATTTACAAATACGTGTAATGTAAAAGTTAACAATAGACATATCAAAGATTATGGTATCCAAAGGGTACGGTATCATAGGTACCAGGCACCTGGTAACGTTTCCTCTAGGTGCTACGGCACACCTTTGTACCCCTAAGTTCCTTCACGCCCCCCAGCTTCTGCGCCCGAAAATTGTGGGTACCTACAGTAAGTTGGGGCGGCCGGTCACCCTCATCATCATCCAAGCACACTAGATCCTTCAACGAATCAAAGTTAACGACCCGCCTGGTTGAGCGTGATACCCTTAGCCTTCACGATGTATTTCATATCATCCCCCACCCTAACCCGTACCCCATAAGTTTTTGGCCATGTTGAGACAAAAGAGTCGGCGTGTGCGATGTCTCCATACTCATCCTTGATCTCATCAGTCAACTCTCCGAGGAATTCACCAATAGGAGGCATGTATTCACCCTTCCTCTTTGTGAATATCACACTATCTGTATCGGCGTACAAAACCCTCCGCCCAAGAGAATGAAATATGCCCCAAAGTTTGATGCGTGCGTAGGCCGTTGTGAAGCTGGCTACAGGTATGTTTGCAACCCGTGAGGTATCTGTGGCCAATTCGGTATTGTTGTACTTTATTATGTAAGTATTACCTACATTCACGATCTCCATAACCTCTTTATCGGGAGCGTTAGCATAATCCCAGACTTCACTATAACTTTGTACCAAATGAACGTTCCTTTTGCCAGTATTCTGTGCAAATTTTCCCCAAAGACTGTTTAGACACAACTTTGCACTAAAGCGCTTTCCTGGATTCTTTACAATTTGGGAACGGTCAAGCTGTATACCTTCACGGTCACGGTATCGTTGAATATAGGCCGATTTTTCATCTTCGGTATCAACTCCTCGCGGATACCCTGATGCTTCGACCTTATCTTTCAAAAAAGCGTTTATATATGGTGTGAAAAGGTTGGGTAGCTTCTGAAACCTTCACAACTCATGTATCTTCAATATTCTGTAGCCATGGCGAAGAGCTAGATCCAGCTCTGTACTTGTATATACACCTCTGATCTTACGCTGGTTGGCTGTATGATTACAGTCCCCATTGTTCTCCTCTGCGCACTTCACGCACAAGGGAAACATGAGCTTGTGATCGATAACGACGGGTAAGATCGGCATCCATAAATCGCGTGGAGGGAGCACATCTACGAAAGAAAGGCTGAAATAGTACCCGTTCAAATTTGTTGAGAACACCTCGATGGTGGGCAGATCAGGTCCCACCAGTTTCTCAGGTGCACCCACGGGGTACGGATTGTTCTTCATCACGTAGGGATATAAAGAACAGAAGTCGTAGTAATGGAGTTTCACGCCCTCCGTAGGCGGAAATTATAGCTTGAAGGGATTTGTACGCCCTCCTAACAAGCTATCACCGCATTTGAGAGGATCCAGCACCATTGAACGTTTGATCGTGTTTATTTCTTCACGGTACTGTCCATCTGTTTCCATCCGTGCATCATACTCATGCTCCCACAAGACTTTGTGAGTGAACTCAGAGCCTATAAGTTGACCGCGGGTGCGGGTGCACGCAAGACTGTCGGTAGGAGATCCACCGTGGATATCTCCTACGATTCCACACTCACGACGGGGCATCCATGCCACCAGCAACCGTTAAAGGAGTACACAGTCTTCTCACCAGTGGCATGGCTTTCACCCAAAAAACACGACCATTAACCTTAATGGGTACTTCACCCGTGTTGCGGGCATGCTTTATGTATACACCTGTTTGCTGCTGTAGGTGTATAAGCCAGTAAATAGCCTTGTGCCCATAACTGCGGGGATTTTTTCTGTGGATAACGGCTAAGGTGTCTTTAGTCATGAAGTTATTCTTGAATACCGTAAAACATAATGAGGCGATGGTGGTTGCGACTTGCAACGGATCGCATTTGAAACAGCCTATGTACATTCTTCTAAAGGCCTGGAAACATACTTTAAGCACGCGCACATCATTCACGCAATAACGCTCACATTCATCAGCTATATTATAAAGATTACATTCATTAAAACTGTTCTAGTATCGGTCAAAACCTTCACGTTGATCTGTACTCATGCATTCATAGTTAAAGTAATGTTTGGTTGGAGGTAGTCGTACGTAATTTAAAGTTTCACTAGTGAGGAACGTGTAAGGGAAATATCCTTTTGAAACTTCAGCGGCTACGCCCATCACCTTGGGTAGCTTTTCTAATTTACAAGGTGTGAATAATAAAGTGTCTTTAAACTGTAAATTACCTCTTATTAGCATCTGTATTAGTTTGTTTCATCTTTTCAAGGGATCATCTGTAAATATCTCAGATAACTCGTGCTCAAGCAACTCCTTATAAAGGAACTGTGTGTCAAATTTTTGCCCCGTTATAGGCGAGAATATACACAGTCAATTTTTTGAACTTGTCCGCTAACCTGACAATATAGGACAAAAAGAGTTTCACAGGGCTATCGTGGGCATTCCTTTTAAAAACGTTTGTCCGTTTACCACATTTGTGACACTCATCACACTCGATCTCCATACACTCATCACAGATAGTCTGGCTTACAAGTAAATATGGAATAACCTCTTTGGTTTCAGCATTCGTATGTTTCTATATCGTAGTACAGGGTCATACAAGGACTATTTTTAGGCTTGGCGTCTTTCATATAACATACATGCTTTACTCCAATCGCCTTTATTTCTCCTAGCATGTAGAACAGTGAATTTCATCACATTTATGCTTGAAATTCCCCCAATTATCCATCATATTAAACATACAACATTCACAGATTCTCATTTTCTTCCACGTGCCAATTGATTTATGGAGCTCAAAACAGTTATTATTGAAAAATGTGCGTCTACACACATCACAATCCCTCTTCTCAGCTTCAACTACACGGCTTTCACATTTGGAGCTTTTACACTGCTCACATACCATGTGGCAATCTTTACAATGTTTCACTATATCATCCGCAAACTCGATACACCCCTTACACAAATCATGATGGCGTCCATATTTTCGACTTTTATCATAACTCGCGTAAAGATCCCCTATATTAAGGATGGGTAGATATGTTGTTCATGACAGCCCTAAAATAAGTAGGGGTCTTGTACGATCTCTCACACTGCTTTTAAAAACATACACAGTTCTACGACGATCATCCATTCCAAACACAACTATAAAAGCATCCATTTTCTGTTCTACCCTTCTCAGCTCTTCAGGACCCATATTACAGTCAAATTCAAGTTTACAGTCTACAGCTAGTTTACGGGCACGCTCCACTACCGTAGGCAACCAAATGTTCTTAACACGTGTATTTAGTACAGTAAACATACGGCCCAAGACTACTGCTATAAATCCGCAACCACGATCGGCATTTATATGCCGACTATAAATAGTCTGAGAATTGAAGTTAAGAGTATAAGGTGTGGCACTATGACCCGCAACACGGAATACACGGTCAATATTTACGTGAAATTGTCCATACTGAAGGCTATACTACTTTGAGAGGCCTGCATTATACTGCCTAATATATACTCTATATCTTCAGCTGCCAAGCGTCTGAACGGTATTACTACCCAAAAATCATCTACATCTCCTTCATCTGACCCGAATCCGAAGGACAGCCTCGTCCTGACTTCACGTTCGTCGCGGTTCTGAAGGGCAAACTCTACAATGCGTTCAACTATGCGCCGTAGTCCGTGTTCAACACCATTGTTATACATGGATCTTGGATCAACCCTGACTATATACTAAGGTGGAGTGAAAATATCATTTTTGGATTTTTAATTTACTTGAGTATGGAAAAGTTGCCAATGGGCTTTAGAAACAAGCATGTGAAATTATAATACAATTGAAGCATTGCTTGATTGACCACCAGCGATTTTAATATATGGCATATTTCATGTTTTAACGATCGCTTTGCCCATCAGGAGTCATCCAAGATGCTGGTCTTTCATCCATGTTTATGCAAATAATTAACAGCTTAGTTTGCTGTAGACTGTGTTATTGCATACTTGAGGTTGACATTTAAGATTACAACATGTGTGGAATGTAAATTAATGGCAATTACAGAGGGTGGCCAAATTATTAGAGCTGATGTGAGTAAGTGAGATAAGAAAGAGTTTAGTTAACCATACATTGATTTAATGCTAGTTTCAGTGATGGTAGTGATTTGGTGCGATAACATATGCAGTCCGTGAGTCGGAGGGGATGGGAGATTGGGAGTGGGGGGAGAGTGAGTAATATGCAAAGCGCGGCTGCTCCGCCAAGCTCAGTGCACATGTGGCAGTGAGAATTGAAGGTTATTTGTGGTTATCATCATTTTTTCGTGAAACTTGATATTAAAAGTAAGTTAATTACATATTGATATCTGTTTATAGGTGTTTGACAAGTGAGTGTGACAGTATTAATTTGATATTTCTTTTTCTTGCAGAAATTCTTTAATAGTCTTACATTGCTTACAATTTATAATAATTGTTTTTTTTTTTTCAGAATGGAAATTATTACGAGGGAGAAGGCGGCATGTGTGATTTTTGGCGCGCCACGCGAGATACCCACAAATGTTCTTCCCACCTACGCTGATGTTATGAAGGCTTACATCCATACAAGACAACAGCTGACAACGAAGAATAACAAATATCCACCGTTCGCCGAAGTATCAAAAAAAGTTTGCGTTGATGTTGAACTTGTTTGGGAGAAAGCGTCTCTTCCGACCGTGACGCACGGACGAGTGATTGAAACGCTCAGACCGTACAACGAGAAATACAAGAAAATCTTGAAACCATACAAGGCTCGGAAGGACAACGACAACTACAAGCAACAACTTGAACAGTTCAGAGAAGACGCAGATAAACTCTTCGACATTAGCAAATGCAAATGTGTAGATTTCGTCATGAGCTGTAAGTGCGAAAGAGCGGACAAAGTACCACTCAAAGAAAGAAAGTTTCTAGAGGACCAGAGAGGAGCCAGAAAGATGATTATAGGAGGCATCGATTTGGTGGAAACAACAAAGCTACAGAAGAAAATATCCAGGAAAGTCTGTGAATCGAGAAGACACAGCATTCACCAAGAACAATCGAAGCAGCAATGCAATTCTGGAAGCTACAACGAGGAAGACAAGGACGACGACACCGACAACAGCGACGAAGAATACACCCTATCTAAGTCACACTGTAAACCTGATCTATCGACACTGGAGAGTAAACGTCAAAGAATGACGATGACTGTACGATTACCATGTTTGGCTAAAGCGTGCGATAGAACGGGCGTCTCAGATCGAGCAGCAGCCGTTATTGCCTCATCCGTGCTACAAGACATTGGAATTGTGTCTACAAATGACACCTCCAAAGTCATTGATCGTAGTAAAATTCGCCGAGAAAGAAGTAGAACTCGTCAAGAACTGACAAAACTAGACAGCAGTATGACAGACTTGCCTGGATTGTACTTCGACGGTCGAAAGGATAGAACGATGAAAAATGTACGAGACGCCGCAGGACATGGCCACCGGGACAGAGATACAGAAGAGCACGTCAGCATTATTTGTGAACCAGGTTCATCGTACTTTGGCCACGTGACGCCGTCAAGTGGATCAAGCAAGGCGATTTCCAAAGTAATCTTTGAATGCTTGGCTGCGCGAAGTGTGGATCTCGACAGTGTGAAAGTCGTCGGATGCGACGGAACCGCTGTCAACACTGGACATAATGGCGGAGTTATTCGGCAGCTTGAGGAATTACTACAAAAACCGCTGCAATGGCTCGTGTGCTTATTACATGCTAACGAGCTCCCCCTGCGACACCTGTTTCAGCATTTAGATGGAGCAACTACAGGACCTAAGTGCTTCTCAGGACCGATAGGGAAATCTCTCACAGCATGCACGGAACTCCATATAACATCGTATGTACCTATATCTCCATTACAGCCACTGCCGCATGTTGACGTGAAGGACCTGAGCACTGACCAGCAGTACCTGTGGCAGATGTGTCAAGCTGTCAGTGAAGGACACTGTCCCTGTGTTCTAGCATTGCGAAAACCGGGACCATTGAACCACTCGCGATGGTTGACAACTGCCAACAGAATCCTCCGCCTCTATGTTGGCCTCGATGCACCATCCAACAACATCAAAACTCTTGTCACATTCATCATCCGGGTCTACGCCCCAACATGGTTCGCCATCAAGACGCAGCCATCATGCAAAGATGGAGCCAAACATCTGCACGGGATGATGGTGAGAACACGGTACCTCAGCTCCTCTCTAAAGAAAGTCGTCGACCCGGTGATTCGGCGAAACGGCTTCTGCGGACACCCCGAGAACGTGCTATTAGCCATGATCACAGATGAGCGACCACATATAAGGGAACTCGGACTCAGAAGAATCATGAAGGCAAGATCACATGTGTCTGCAAACAAAATCCGCAGGTTTCGAGTGCCACCGCTCAACCTCGACGCGACCGAATACCAGGACATGGTCGATTGGCAGACTTTGACCGTGACGGAGCCTCCTGTTACGATGGATATGACGGACAACGAATTGAACGACATGATCTCTGCTCAAATTTCACCAAGTGTCCTCTTCCCTCGCTTCCCTTGTCACACACAGGCGGTGGAAAGATGCGTGAACCTAGTTACCGAAGCTTCAGCCGCTGTGTGTGGCGAGACGTCCCGCCATGGATTTATTCGGGCTCGCGTCGCTTCTCGGCAGCTTATGCCGAAACTTGAGTCTAAACGTGACTATCAATTCTGAATTAACCATGCATGCATAACTCAGACTCTATCGTTAGCATAATAGTGTGCCAAAATAACTAAAAATATATAGTCTGATGTTTACTCGTATTTTAGGTATTTTTGTGTAAAATCGTATATTATTGTAAACTTATAACGTCTGGTGGTCGATCAAAAGATTGTCTGATTTTAATAAACTTTTTTGCATATTGTTCTATTAGTCCATTGGCAACTTTTAAAACCTCAAGTAAGTTAAAATTCACCCAAAAAATTTTTGGGCCATTTTCACTCCACCCTACTATATACCGATTTCTAGTCAAGGCTGGGATGGGGGTAGCGGTGCGCACCAGCTCGAATGTTATGCCATCCTTATCAGAACGAGAAGCTGCTGTGGAGGATGTACCAGGAATTGAACAGGAATAAGGGGGTATATTTAAGGAAGGTACTATTCTGGGGGGTTGTATCGTAAGACGTAGAAGGTTGGGGCTCTAATACTGGTGGTTTAACAACCGGCGCAATCCTGGCGCGCTTTATACCTGACGTAGTGGGTTCTTCATCATGCCTCCGCATTGAACTGGCGCGTGCTACAGGTATCGCTGGTGAGGATTCGTCAGCGGGGATGGATTCTGTGATCACAACTACACTGTCGTCGGGGTCATCTGTAATATCGATGATGGGGTGCTGTACCTCATCGTCATTCACGGTTCTGTGGGAGAAGAGAAAAGCAAGACTGTAGCATATAAGGGTCATCACTTAAATATTTATTATATTTTGTAAATGACCCCACTTAGGAGTGTGACGTGTTAGAAATGGATCCTGTAGAAAAATTCAGGTTCACGAGTCCATCCACATGTATTATATCTGGACCTACAGGATGTGGTAAAACTGTGTTTATGCTTAAAATCATTAAAGAAAAGGGAGAGATGTTCTCAAAATTTGTGCATAAAGTTATATGGTGCTATTCGACGTATCAGTCAGTGTTTAACGAGTTCCAAGATGATATTTTGTTCCACAAAGGTGTATATGACATTAATTCGTTAAAGGGAAATCAACATACAGTCATTGTAATTGACGATCTCATGTTGGAAATGGATAAAACGTTTGCCGAGACATTTACAGTATTCTCCCATCATGTTAACATAAGCGTGTTCTTCATCAATCAGAATCTATTTTTCAAAAATAGATACGTGTGCGATGTGTCGTTAAATACTCAATATCTCGTCTTATTCGCACAAAGTGGAGATGTATCACAAATTGAGGTATTAGCCAAACAAATATTCCCGAATCAGCGTAAGGAGTTTTTGGAAGTTTATAAAGAAGCTACAAGCCCGCGTTACGGATATTTGCTTTGCGACCTTCATCAGCGAAACACGTTTAGGGTTTCTCAGAACGAATATATTTCCAAACGATCCTGAAACGGTGTATATTCCAGAATGACAAAGAGGCTAAAGAAATACCATGAATTAATAAAAATCTATCATCGACTGCCTCGGTGAATGCAGCAGATGTTTGCTAAAAATATTGACTCTGACTTTTTAAAATGCATCTGTGAAATCTGTCTTAACGTTATAAATTGCAATGTATCAATGAAACCACCTCAGAAGGCTCGCCTACGCCGTTACAAGAACATAATACGTGCACTCGCTCGTAAAAGTCAAACTGTAGGGAAGAAAAATGAATTATTGTACAAAGAGCAGGGTCATTCCTCCCAATCTTATTTTCAGTTTTGGGTCCTTTACTGACTAGATTAATATAATGAAGAAAGTGGTAGGGATTCCACACGTGGTGTATGCTTCAATGCAAAGCTCAAATAATCCAGACACGGATCTAGATCCCCATAAAAATAGGCTTGAAAGAATGGAAAGCGAATTGCTAACCCTATTAAACAGTAAAAAAACACTTGATGAGAAAAGAATCTTATACCAAGAAGCTCTGCAGAAATTTCTTCATGAGTACGAAAATTATAAGAACCCGACAGATTCCCGTGGTTATTAGGCACAGCACGGGGAACGATGGACATGGTGACATAGGACTTGTGTCCGACGACAGAGCTGACCAACCAAAGATTAATGGGTCGGCCACACACCATATCGTGCATGTACTAAAAAGCACCATCCCACATACATTGAGGAACGAAGGTTTAAGTCTTTATAATCTATTGAATGAGGACCCCGCTATACAATGGACCGATGTATGTGAGATTATTGTGGAAGGAGCAAAGGTACAGGGAACGAATATCGTAGACATCGTCCATGTTCTGGTGAGAAAGTGGGATAGGCCCTCACCATCAGGATGGAAGCATATAAAAGCAAGACTACAACAAATAAATGTCCTCAAAACAATGATAGGTAATCTGAACAGGTTAAAAGACTTGGAACATGCGTCGCACGTGATACAATTGAAGACGCCATCACCCCCGGCGGTAACACCTCTGAACGGGAGAAAGAAGAGGTTAAACAACGGTCAACCCTACCCACGTGCCTCTAAAATACGCAAATGGCTAACATATTAAGAAGACGTTATTATGACATTTCTAACCCAGCCTCCTACTTAGGCATAGATAGACTGTACAGAAGTGTTTAGAGTAGGGAAAAAAATGTTGAGAGATTTATGCGGGAGCAGGACGCTTATACACTTCATAAGCCTGTGAGAAAAAGGTTTAAAACAGCCAAGACAACAGCTGCTTCGATTGACTCTATTTGGCAAGCAGATTTAACAGACATGCAAAGATATTCAGTGTATAACGATGGTTACCGCTACATTCTATTCATAACACAGGTCAACAAAAAATTTTTTTTTTTCGTTGCCAAGGAAATTCGTACGAATTTAGGGTATTTTGGGGTTGCTGAATTCCAAAATGAAAGTAGTTTTTCCGATTTGCTCTAGTTCTTGAGATAATGAATACCCTCAATTAATAGGAAACGTAACCATAACGCGTGCATATGGGAAACTACCGAAACATTCTAGATGGTGAGACCGAATAAAATGCCATTATGTATTTCATGTGTTTACTTTTGTATGATTTGAGACAATTTCAATGCGATTTGTAAGTAGGCTCCGCCTGAACATTAAATTTTTTGCATTTTTACGTGTTTCAATGGGGTACCAATTATCTCATAAATTAGAGCCAATCTAGCAAAACCGATGTCATATTCGGAATCAGCACCACAAAGTTACCCCAAAATCACTCTAATATGATTGGCAATAAAATGAGTGTTGACCAGTGTAATAGATGTATTCTCTAGATATTTGTGGCTAATTCCTCTGAAAAAAAAATCCCTTGAAACGCTGATGTTGAAAGAATATAGGGTTCCTGGCTATTTTTGTACGGATATGGGGAAGGAATTTATATGCCGTGCTTTTCAGAACATGTTGACAGAGTTTAATATCAGCTATTACACTACCAATTCTATACATAAAGCTACATTAGCCGGAAGAGTTCAACGTACCATACAGGAATGCATGCACCGCTATTTTACACATAAAACACATAGAGATTTCTAGACATTCTGGAATCATTGGCCTCATCCTACAACCGCTCACACCATCGCACGATTGGGACAACACCTAACGAAGTTTTAGAAAGAGGTACGCGCCCAGAGGTAGAAGAGATGGAACACCACCACCACCACGCTCTGCGCGTTTCAAAATCAATGATTATGTAAGGCTGTTGCGTTCGGGAAATAAATTCGCGAAGGGATTTGAGCAAGAATGGACACGTGAGATTTTTAAAGTTAGGGCTATGAGACCGAAAGGTGAGATAATGATGTATTTCGTTGAAGATTTGAATGGGGAAGAAATCGCAGGAGGCTTTTATCGCGAGGAGTTGCAGAAAGTTGCATTTAATTTAGAAAAAAATGTATTTAAAATTGAGAAAATTTTAGGAAGAAAAGGTTCAGGAAAGAGAAAAATGTACCTGGTGAAATGGCTAGGGTACCCAGAAAGCTTCAACACCTATATAAAAGCTGATGCAATACTGAAGCTTAAACAGTATGCAACATGGCTCCTAACCATTTCTACGTCACACTCCCTTCCTCCTCGTCCCTGTCTGTACACCCTAACAACACACTAGCCAACTCTGTAACAGAACTCCATAGACTCACTGAATTGGGTCGTGATTCTTATGAGGTGGGGATATGTGAAATTCAGCTGGACACCCTCTTTTTAAATATTGATTTTAAAAATACCGTTTTTACGTTTCTTAGAGACATTGAGGAGTGTGAAAAAGCCGGGGTAACTCGGGATGAAACTATACGTATCGCCCGGACTGAGTTTGCACGGTATTACAGTACAGTAGTAACACTAGGTCCGCGCTGTTATGGTTCGGTTGAGGATGTTGTGAGAGACTTAAACCTAAGTTTAAAAAACTCAAATCTTACCACTGATTTAGTATACGAAATCGTAAACAAAGGAAACTCTACACATACTCTAATCCCAAAATCAAAGGCTAACAGAAATATTAATGACCAAAGAGCGTTCAAAATTATGACCGAGGGGTGATATCGATCAACCTTCCAAAGAGACTCATTTCACGAGGTACAACATGATTTGTCCAGCCTAAGTGTATCAGATGAAATTGGAGAAATTGGATGCTGGCTATACACCCCCAGACATGTGCTATATTTACAGCAATATCGTGGAGCACCAGTTTGTTGGGGATACCCAGGCACGCCTGCTGCTCATTGCTCACATTCCCAACCATAGAGGAAGGACTTTGAGTATTACATATGACAGACCCCATATGTGAATGTCGCAACTAATCTAATAACCAATATCTCAATATATATAAGAACGATTGAGGAAAAAATTTCCCATTCGGTGATGGGAGCTTAACAGTGAAGCTGCACTTTCGACGCACTGAGTTATAATGGAGAGAAAACCTTTCACAGTCTATAGAGGGGTGAGATACCAGCGTGGTAGTGGACTTGGATCCATTTTTTCAACCATACTACGTACGGCTTTCGCTTTGCTGAAGAAGGGTGCCAGATACCTCGAAAGGAAAGCGCTACAATCAGGTCTTAACAATACAGAAGACATTGGCTGGGGCTAAGCCTAAAGAAGCTCTAAAAAAAACACTTAAAGCGTACACGGGACGAAATTGTCAAAGATGTAAAGAGAAAAATACGTGGTGGTGGGAAGAAGAAGAGGACTGTCCGGAAGAAGGGATTACCATCACGTTGCATTAAACGTAAAAGGATATCAAAAAAGAAGTGTTCTAAGCGAATGAAACCTGTGGTTGACCATTTTTTGGCCAATATAAGCTAAGAACATTGATCTCATAAATCATAGTTTGCTTACTACTTGTCGAGAGAGGAGGCACTATTTCTAACTCGTCATGGCACCCTTCAACCATCCGTGTAGTTCACAATGCTGTAAATCGGAGCTGTCCCTCTTTGACATGCCCCCAACTCAAGTTTCTATTGAACACAGTGACTTTATTACAATTAACCCTTTAAACACAATTAGTTCCCCGATTGCCCCTATAGAATTCGTGATACCCAGCTCAGGCCCTTACTTTTTTGACCCAAGCTGTGTGTACATGTACGCTAAACTACGTATAGCCCATTCTGATGGAAAGGACTGCGATGACAAATATGCTGTATACCCTGAAACAAACTTTCTGCACTCCATATTCAACCAGTGTCACGTATATTTAAATCAGGTCAACATATCGGCAGGCACGGGGTACTATCACCTACGAGCCTATCTGGAAAATGTCCTCAACTTTTCCAAAGAAGCGAAGGATACCTTTTTAAGTGCCGAGAGATATTATCAAGCTAAAGACGCAAGTAGTATAAAGGACAAATTTAAAAATTCTAAAAAGAAGATATACGAGCATACAGATTTCACATTCCAGGAGAAGTTGCTTGTGAATGGGGTGGATACGAAAATAAAGCTCACCCGCGCGAATCCTGAGATCTGTTTAAATCTGGATGCTGATCAAGAAGAGGGAGCAAACCCCGTTGTGGTTCATATTATGGAGACATACCTCCGCGTACGGCGAGTGAAATTAAGTTCACCAAAACAAATAGAAATTGAGAAAAATTTACTACACGCCACAGTAAAATACTCAATTAACAGATACAGATCAAACAATACACGGTGCCAGCATGGTTGGCATCGAAACAGATAGAAAACATAGCCCTGGGAAATCTACCCAAAAGGATATTAATTGGAATGCAGGAACACAATTCGGTGAATGGAAAATATAAAAAGAATGCCTTTAAATTCGAGAATTTCGGCCTTGAAAATATAACTCTATACGTTAATGGCGTTGCGTTGGGAGGAACAATGGATACGAACTATTCATCAGACGCTGTGTTACCGCTTTGCGCGAGAGCATATAGTAATGTGGCCCATATTGCAGGTGACTGTGATGAGCTCGTGATTGGGGTAACGCAGAAAGAATTCATTCAACAATTTAACCTTTATCCGTTTGACATCACACCTGACTTATCTGCTAGTGTAAATACACACTTAAGTCCACAACAGAGTGGAAACATCTCAGTTAGATTGGAATTCGCCAAGCCTAGAGACGCGCCTATAAGTGTACTAGTTTACCTCGAGTCACAAGCCCTAATAGAATAGACAGATTTAGGAGCATTGTCACTGACTTTTAAAACATGGATGCGAATACACTTCAGATGTTATTGGCAGTGAAGGGATTCATTTGTTTGCAATCTATTTTAAAAATAGAGACCGCATGTACTATGTTGATTCACTTGGGACTCAACCCTGGAGTGACCCTGTTATTGTAAAATTTCTCGATCAGTTGCATATCCCTGAAGTTGTATGGAATCCCTTCTGGTTACAAGGATATTTTAATAATACGTGCGGGATGTACTGCCTTTCATTTCTCATGCATATGCCACATGGTAAAGACTTTATAAACTTTTTAAAATTAATCGACCCGTGTCACACTCAACCAAACGATGAAATGGTATGCAGACAGATAAAAATCCGTTTTCCGAATGTACATACTCGTTGTATAATATGATGTTTTGTTCGTGTGTATATATATATATATATATATATATTTGTAACCAATAATGTTAATTTGTATATTCTGTAGTTTAAGATGGTTATTGTACTAAAAACATGATTTCTTTCATTTAATAAGTTGAAGAAAATACATTGTGTCTTCTTCCCCCCCAAAAAGATCGAAACAAAAAAATACATTATTTCGTTAATGATGTGACAACCGTTGGGTTAACTGCTCGGTAAATCTTCTACCTCCATGACATTGGTTTCTTCACAACGAAAACATTGTATAACACGTATCAAATCCTCATCGGACCTTAAAGGAGAAAGAATAATTCATTAGTTCAGACTGAATCTTTTTTAATAAAAACCCAAAACATATGCAGAGTATACATATAGTAAGAATATTACAATGTGAAGATATCTTTGAACTGCTCAGAGAAGTTCCTTTAAGAGATAATTCCGAATAACAATTATTACCGAATTTATAAAATTATTTAAAACATGCAAAAGATTGCTATAAAAAAATTCAATGAATCAAATCAGGATTTTAACATAATTGCAAACATCTATAATTGCGGATACCTAAATGAAGCATTTTTAATGTGATGAGAGGAATTACTACAACCCTCCAAAAAATCACAACCGTGCTCTTTCTGACTGGCACATTAAATAAATAACAAGTTTGCGAATAATTGGCATCAAAAAATAAAATTACAGGCACTTACATTTCTACGGTAGTCCCTTGCGTCGGATCGTAAGGAGCGTCATTGCAAATATCATCAACGATTTGCGTTGGAAATAATCCATCCCGGTCAGCCGCGTTAAAAAGATTAATTGTGGACAACGCTACAATGTCACCATCTTGATATAAATCCGGTAAACTGTAAAGTTCTTGATTCATGGTGGACGGAATGTTTATTCACTGGTGAAAATAACTCCTATGACTCCCAGCTGAAAATATTTCCTTTTATATGCAGGATCCCCAAGCACAACCCCAAAAGACTAATAGGCGGTTCGTAAGATTAATAATTAGTTTTCAATGTAACTGGACGGGGCTGTGATAAATTTGGGTACCAATCGTAACACCTATATTACGGGTCCATGCTTTGTACGTCCTGATTGGTCGACTAATGGTGTCTTTATATTCTCTCCGTAGATTTAATGCTCACATCGTGTATTACCACTTGAAGTCTCTACCACGATAATATTTGCATTTGCGCCCATATTTTTCTTGGTTTTCCAATTTTAGAACCCACCGCTTTATGCAATATCCCTCACTCCTTTGCAACATTGATCAACATTTGCCATCTCTATCACAACAATATTTTACATTATTATTTTTTGCGGTCATACTATTTGATCCTCATTTTTTTCCAATTTTGGATAGGGAGGTGGACAACTTGATCGGCTGCAAGTCGTTATAGGAATATCTTCATCAGAGCCGCTCAGCTCAGTACCACAGGAAACAAAATTAGAGCTGCTACCCTTCATAATCCTGACATAGATCATTACCAGAGACAGCACAGTAACATCCGATGACACAAATAAGAAATCTAGAAGATCTCTACAAGCAGAATGTTTTTGTGCATTATTACTTTTCGCGGTCATACTATTCTCAGCTTTCCCAAGATTCCTGACTTGTGGATTTGGTTATATATATATATATATATATATAATATTATATATATATATGTGTGTGTGTGTGTGTGTGTGTTAATTGCCACTTGCAGTCTCAACCACGATGGTTTCATTTATTTGCAAAATATATGTTTGCGGTCATACTATTCGATCCTCAACTTTGATTAATGTATTCGGCTTGACTTTTTACCTGCCAATTCTCGCGTAGGAGTGTGATTAAATTGTGTTTAGATCATGAAAATGAATGTCTGTTTGGACTGGTAGATAAATGGGCGCCCTAGGTATCCTAGTGGTTAAGACGCTGGAGTGCTGGCTGAGAGATCGAGTCCGGGTAATGACGTTGTGATTTCAGCCTGCCCGTGCTGCAGCTTAGTTTGGATTCCATGTTAAAGTGAAGGTCTAAGGCGGAGTGAAAAGCTTGACCCTCGTCAAAATGAACAATTCGGTGAGAAGGAAAACCGAGTTAGCTATTATTATTATGTAATTTGCACCACCATATATATATATATATATATATATATATATATATATATATATATATATATATATATGTTGTTGCATATGGAAATATGATAAGGAAAATCATTACTTAATCAAAGGCTAATTTAGCCTATAAATAATTTTAAAAACAATCACGTGATGCTTATGTATATATTTAAGTTCAGTTTTTAACTTCTTTATAATAATAATAATGGTGAATTTAATAATACGTGTGGAAGGAGAGAAAAACCATTTTTGGAGACGAGAAGTGGGACAAATCAACCTTTGCGGCCGGCTCAGCGATAATCTTCCTTTCCTCGAATAAAAAGAGTTGTTTTAACGAATGCCTTCCTTGTCTTTCGAATTATAGGTAAAATGAAAATTATTCTTATAGAAAATTTCTTATTTAATTCTTTTATCAATTACTTTGATTTCCCGGATTTTGTGTTTATAAAAAATATAGAAGATATATAGAAAGGATTCCCAAAAGTAAATAGACAGTATACTTTCTAAGGTTTTAGAATAAATGAAAGTGTTTCATGAATTATAGGTAAATTGAATATTATTCTTAGAGAATATGTTATTGGAATAATGTACAATATAAAGAGTCCTGTGTATTTCTTTTATTATTAATATTATTAAGATGAATGATTTCTTTTGCTATGCCATGGATTAATTGTCTTGAGGGGTTATGTTTGAATGTAATCTAGTTTTTCACTCCACGTTAGACCTACAGTATACACAATAGACACACGGGCAGGCTTATGTTTGAATGTAATCTAATTTTAAAGTGATTTCGAAATAAAGTCAATAATGTGTGTGTGTGTGTGTGTGCCGTCTTCAGTTTTTCGAGCATTAACTCTCTCTCTCTCTCTCTCTCTCTCTCTCTCTCTCTCTCTACTTTCTCTTATAGTAGAAATTAGATTAAGTTAGATATGTTGAAAGGATTGTCAAAAGTAAATAGACACAGTATACATTCTAAGGTGTTAGAATAAATGAAAGCGATTTATAGGTAAATTGAATATTATTATTAGAGAATATGTTATTGGAATAATGTACAATATAAAGAGTCCTGTGTATTTCTTTTATTATTAATATTTAGTTGAACGACGTTTAAATAATTAGTTCTCTTGCTGAAAAACTTTAAGGAGAAAGTCCGTCTTGCTTTTAATAAATAAATAAATAAGTAGAAACTCATCTAAATAAGTTAAAATAAATGGCGCTACCAGGCAACTCAACCTAATAACGTATACCTGAACAATTAGAAAACACTATTTGGCAACTCATGTAAATAAAATTAAAATAAATGGTGGTATCTAGCAACTCACCGTAATAAGGTATACCTGAACAATTAAAATAAATGGTGGTATCTGGTAAGCCCCTCCATATATAAATAAGTGGTATCTGGCAACTCACGATCCTCTATATAACAGCTGCTTAGCCCCTGGATGTTCATAATGCGTCTGGCTCCAGCCAGGCAAACACCTCTTCCTACTTAGGTTAAGGCTTAGGTTAGGTTTCCATTTGGAGGGTGAGGACAAACCTTCTCCCCCAAAAAACCCCTCCTTCTCCTTTCTCTTCCTCTCTTAGGTTAACGTTACCCCTTTGGGGGAGGGCATCCTCCCTTCTCCACCCGAAGCTCCCTCCCTCTCCCCTTGGCAGCATTGAGTTTTTGCATAACCTTATCCCCCTTTTCAGCATTGATGTCGCATAAGCCTTGCAAAATTGATGTTGCATAACCCCCTTCATTGCATAACCCTTTGTTGCATAACCCTTTGCAACATCTTGCAACATTGGTCAATATTGCATTGCAACATTCTTGCACTTGTCCATTTTGCGCCCAAACTACTCGCACTTACAAATCCTCATTTTCCTGCAAGTGCCACTTGATTTATGTAGCTCAAAGCATTTATTATTGAAAAATGTACGTCTACACACATTACATTCCCTCTTCTCGGTTTCAGCTACACGACTTTCACATTTGAGGCTTTTACACTGCTCACATACCATGTAGCAATCCTTACAATGTTTCACCATATCATCAGCAAACTCGAGACAACCCTTACACATATCACGATGCCTTCCATATTTTCGACTTTTATCATAACTAGCGTAGAGATCCCTTATGTTACGGATGGGGAGATACGATGTTCTTGACAATCCTAAAATAAGTAGAGGTCTTGTACGATCTCTCACGCAGCTGTTAAAAACATACACAGTCCTACGACGATCATCCATTCCATATTTTCGACTTTTATCATAACTAGCGTAGAGATCCCTTATGTTACGGATGGGGAGATACGATGTTCTTGACAATCCTAAAATAAGTAGAGGTCTTGTACGATCTCTCACGCAGCTGTTAAAAACATACACAGTCCTACGACGATCATCCATTCCAAATACGACTATACGTGCATTCATTTCCTGCTCGACCCTTGTCACTTCTTCAGGACCCATATTACACTCAAACTCAAGCTTACAATCTGAAGCCAGTTTACGAGCACGCTGCACAACAGTGGGCAGCCAAATTTTTTGCGTCCAAGTATTTAGCACAGTGAACATATGAGCTATAAGTATTGCTATAAAACCACAACCACGATCGACGTTTAAATGCTTTCTGTAAATAACCGGAGAATTGAAATTAAGAGTCTAAGGTGTGGCACTATGACCCGCAACCCAGAATACTCTGTCAATATCTACCATGAAGTTGTCCATATTGAAGGATGTACCACTTTGAGAGGCTTGCATTATACGCCCCAAGATATAGTCTATATGTACAGCCGCCAAACGTCTGAACGGTATTACCACCCAAAAATCGTCTCCCTCATCTGACACGAACCTGAAGGATAACCTCGTCCGGACTTCACGTTCGTCGCGGTTCTGAAGTTCAAACTCCACAATACGTTCAACTACGCGCCTCAGTCCGTTGGTATACAAAGACCCAGGGTCAACCCTGATCACGTACCAATTTCTAGTCAGGGCAGGGTTGGGGGTGGCGGTCCGCACCAACTCGAATGTTATACCATCCTCCACAGTATCAGAAGCTGTTGTGGAGGAAGTACCCGGAACTGAACCATGAGGCATATTTGAAGAAGGTACTATTGTGGGGATGGTGTCGTAAGACGTTGAGGGCTGGGGCTGTAATACTGGGGGTCTAAAAATCGGAGCAATTCTGGCACGCTTTAAACCTGACGCGGAGAACTCTTCATCATGATTCCGTTTTGAACTGTCGCATGCTACAGGTGTCGCTGGTGAGGGTTCGTCAGCGAGGAAGGATTCTGAAGCTGCACGTCATCGGGTTCGTCTGAGATATCATTGATGGGGTGCTATACATCGTCGTCATTCACGGTTCTGTGGAAGAAGAAAACAAAATATAAGGAGCAGCACTCAAAATTTGTAATATTTTGTAAATGACCCACTTAGGGGTGTGACGTGTTAGAGATGGAATCTGTAGAAAAATTCAGGTTCACAAACCCCTCCACATGTATTATATCTGGCCCTACTGGATGTGGAAAAACTGTATTTATGCTTAAAATCATTAAAGATAAGGGGGAGATGTTCTCAAAATTTGTGCATAAAGTAATATGGTGCTATTCGACATATCAGTCAGTGTTCAACGAGTACCAAGATGAAATTTTGGTCCACAAGGGTGTATATGACGTTAATTCGTTAAGAGGTAATGAGCATACAGTTATTATAATTGACGATCTCATGTTGGAAATGGATAAAACGTTTGCCGAGACATTTACAGTGTTCTCCCACCATCTTAACATAAGCGTATTCTTCATCAACCAGAATCTGTTTTTCAAAAATAGATACATGCGCGATGTGTCACTAAATATACAAGTATCTAGTCTTGTTTACACAACGTAGAGATGTGTCACAAATTGGGGTATTAGCCAATCAAATGTTCCCGAATCAACGTAAGGAGTTTTTGGAGGTTTACAAAGAAGCCACAAGCCAGCGCTATGGTTATTTGCTTTGTGACCTTCACCCGCGAAACACGTTTAGGGTGCTTGTAAGAACGAATATATTCCCAAGCGAACCTGAAACGGTGTATATTCCAGAATGACAAATAGGCTGAAGAAATATCGTGAATTAATAAAAATCTATCAACGATTGCCCCGTGCACTGCAACAGATGTTTGTTAAAAATATCGACTCTGACTTTTTAAAATGATCTGTGAAATCTCTCTTAATGTTATAAAATGTAATGTGCTAGTGAAACCCTCTCAGAAGGCTCGCTTACGTCGTTACAAGAATATAATACGAGCACTCGCTGATAAAAGTCAAACTGTGGGTAAGAAAAAGCGAATTATTGTACAAAGAGGAGGATCTTTCCTACCAATCTTATTTTCAGTTTTTGGTCTTTGACTAGATTAATATAATGAAGAAGGTGGTTGTGATTCCGCACGAAGTGTATGCTTCATTGCAAAGTTCAAAGATTCCAGACACAGCTCTAAAACCCCGTAAAAGTAGGCTTAAAAGAATGGAAAGCGAGTTGCTAGCCCTATTAAACAGTGAAAATTCACCTGATGAGAAAAGGCTCTTCTACCAAGAGGCTTTGCAGAAATTTCTTCATGAGTACGAAGATTATAAGAATCGTACAGAACTCCTCTTGGTTATTAGGCACAGCGCGAGTAGCGCTGAGCATGGCGACATAGAACCTGGCCCCGACGTTAGAGATGACCAAACAAAGAACAACTGAGCACAAAACATTGAACATTTGCTAAAAAACAGTCTCCACATATAATGAGGAATAAAGGCTTAAGTCTTTATAATCTATTGAGTGAAGACCCCATCATACAGTGGACCGATACAGGCGAGGTCAGTGTTGAAGGAACAAGGGTACAAAGATCCAATATCGTTGATATTGTTCATGATCTGGTGAGAAAGTGCGAGAGACCCTCACCAACAGGATGGAAGCATATTAAAGCAAGACTACAACAAATAAATGTCCCCAAAACATTGATAGGTAATCTGAATAGGTTAAAAGACCTGGATCAAGTCTCGCATGTGTCACAACTGAGTACGCCATCGCCCCCAGCAGCAGCGTCTCTGAAGAAGAGTAGGAAGAGAACAAACGGCCAACCTTATCCACGCGTCTCTAAAATACACAAATGACTAACATATTAAGTAAACGCTTTTATGACATTTCTAACCCCGCCTCCTATGGTGGCGTTAATAGACTGTACAGAGGTGTTTACGGAGTAGCGAAAAAAGATGTTGAGAGGCTTTTGCGGGAGCAGGATGCTTATACACTTCATAAACCGGTGAGAAAAAGGTTTAAAACGGTCAAGACAACCGCGGATTCGATTGACTCTATTTGGCAAGCAAATTTAACAGACATGCAAAGATATTCACTGTATAATGACGGATACCGCTATATCCTATTCATAATAGATGTATTATCTAGATGTCTGTGGCTAATTCCCCTGAAAAATAAATCGCCTGAAAGAGTTGCTAAAGCGACCGAAACGTTGATGTTAAAAGAAGAAAGGGTTCCTGGCTATTTTTGTACGGATATGGGGAAAGAATTTATAGGTCGCGCTTTTCAGAACATGCTGACAGAGTTTAATATCAGTTACTACACTAGCAGTTCTATACATAGGCCTCTTTAGCTGATAGAGTTCAACGTACCATAAAGGAGTACATGCATCGCTATTTTACACATAAAAACACAGAGATATATAAACGTTCTCGGGTCATTGGCATCATCATACAACCGTTCACACCACCGTACGATCGACACAACACCTAATGAAGTTTTAGAAAGAGGTACGCTGCCAGAGGTGAGAAGAGATGGAGCACCGCCACCACACTCTACACATTTCAAAATCAATGATTATGTAAGGCTATCGCGTTCCGGAAATAAATTCGCGAAGGGATTTGAGCAAGGATGGACACGTGAGATCTTTAAAATTCGTGCTATGAGACCTAAAGGCGAGATAATGATGTATTACGTTGAAGATTTGAATGGGAAAGAGATCGCTGGAGGCTTTTACCGCGAGGAGTTGCAGAAAGTTTCATTTAATTTAGGAAAAAGTGTGTTTAAAATTGAAAAAATTTTAGGCAGCAAAGGTTCAGGAAAGAGAAAAATGTACCTGGTGAAATGGCTGGGTTACCGAGAAAGCTTCAACACCTATATAAAAGCTGCTGCAATAATGAAGCTTAAAGAGTATGCAACATGGCGCCTAGCCACTTCTATGTCATACTCCCATCCTCCTCTTCTCTGTCTGTACATCCTAACAAAACTCTCGCCAACTTTGTGACAGAACTCGACGGACCCATTGAATTGGAGCGTGATTCGTATGAAGTGGGATTATGTATGTCTAAAATATTTAGACAGTGGGTCAGGAATTATCAAAATAATTATGTATTCTATTAAGATTATATATATATAACCATAATATATATATACTGTATTATTTCATAACAAGCATTCTAAAAATATAACCAAAATCGCACGCCCGCCCGAGCAATTAATCTCAATTCCTTCCAGCTTCTGGAAATTATGGGCGACAATGTTATACTTCTCTTTTGGCGCGCTCTGACGCGCTTGGTTGGCGGCGAAAGGAGCTTCAGTCGCCATCTTAGTTCATTCGAAGCTCTCATACGAGTAATACGTACCGGTTTTGACTCCGTAATTTTAGCCGGTTATTATTTTTATTAACTTCATTTTATAATAAAATGCTAAGATTTAACATCATTTCACTCGTAGTTCCACACACACACATATATATATATATATATATATATATATATATATATATATCCGGGTGTTAATCGTTGACCCATGTGTTTGAGAACGCCATTCTGGATTGTCTTAAACGAGGAGAACCATCCAGGGGTAATTATTCAGATTGACTTGGAATTGCATTAACGTTCCTCAAGTTAAACCTTCGACAGGTTGACTGGGGTTATCAACTTGAAACGAGTTAATTGCGACTCACGAGCTTAATCTGACTAGCAGTATATATTGTGGAACAACCAATTGCATAACGTCGCAAACTAAATCGATACTTTATAGTTAGGCTTGTAAAGACTAACTTATTTATCAGTCTAAATTAAACTGATATAAATCTACTCAACTTCAGTCTAAACTAAACTGAACTAAATCTACTCAACTTCAGTCTAAACTAAACTGAACTAAATCTACTCAACTTCAGTTTAAACTAAACTGAGCTAAACCTACTCAACTTCAGTCTAAACTAAACTGAACTAAATCTATCCAACTTAGTCTAAACTAAACAAAGTTAAATCTATCACGTAAAGAGTTTAAGCTTTCCTTAAGGATTATTTCATTTAAATGAATATGCTTAAACAATTAACAGCGTCCAAGTTTTGTGAGCCCTAAGTTTAATTTAAACAATACCTTTTCGAACCTGAGGTAAGGGTGGACGCGGGTAGCTGTAAAGATAACCCCTTTTAGGCTGCTTAATTTTCCACAAAATTGGTCCTTCGAACCGGATACGTTTAAATCTACTTAAATCCACTTTAAAATTAACTCAAATAACTCAAATCTAAATAATTCAAAATGACTGACGTAATGAGACGTCGCACCATGGCGAAACGGCTTATCGCTGAAAATATTAAATTTATTTCCACCGATACACCCGATCTCAACAAAATTGAAGCTACTCGTAATTTGTTACTTAGTCAAAGTAATAAAATTCTTGAGTATGATGACAAATTCAGTCAGAATTATCTGATGATAAACTCATCACCGACATGACTATTGCTTTGGAATATCAGGCTGAAATTGAGCAACATATTATTCTAATCAATAAGTTTATAAAACAAAAGGAAGCTGATGTAACAGCTCATAGTAAACCAAAAGAACAGGCAGTCAAATTGCCTATTATTAAACTTCCTATCTTTTCTGGTAATCCTTTGGAATGGCAACACTTCTGGAATATATTTAAAAAACACTATTCATGAGCGTGATGATATATCAGGCGCTCAAAAATTTACTTATCTATCGGGTCAACTTAAAGACGAAGCCTTACAGCTTCTTGATGGTTTTACTACCACCAATGATCACTATGAAGAAGCTGTTAAGCTTCTCTGTGAGACTTATGGTAAGCCTCATAAAATAATTCAAGCGCATATACATGCTATTTTTGATCGGGAATGTCCCAGAGCTAATTCTACCGAAATTAGTAAATTTCGCGCTCAATATGAATGCCATCTACGTGGTCTCAAAGTTATGGGCACAAATATTGACGAAGCTGGTTTTGTTGTCGTCGCCCTATTGCTACGTAAATTACCAAATCGCGTTAGGGATAATATTAATCGAGCTGCTAAGTCCGATTATTGGAATCTAGATAGTTTCAGGAAAGCTATTGACAATGAGATATCATTGCTACAGTCAGTAGAGCCCGAAAGCAAGCCTACTGAGCATGTTAAATTTAATTCTAATTATGTAAAAGGCAAAGCGAATCTTCATGATATTCGCCCTAAGTCTAACACCAATTTTTATAAATCTAATTCTAACAAATCTACTGTGGGTTCTTTTTCCATTGCTAGTAAGAATGGAGACAAGGAAAATCGAATAAGACCATGTGCACTCTGTGCCTCAGAGCATAAGGTTCATGAGTGTCCTAAGTATAACACTCCTAAATTACGCTCGAAGAGGTCTCGCTCTCTAAATCTATGCCTCAACTGTTTGAGGAATAATCATAAAACGTCAAACTGCATGAGTAAATTTTCATGTAGGTTTTGTCAAAATAGGCATCATTCCGCTTTGTGTTTTACATCTGCAAATGAGTCGATTAAACCCAATAGTCAGAGTAAAGAGGCACAAACTGAGCGAGCAGTCACTTCGTCGGTGTCAGCCGCTTTAACCAAAAACAAATCAAGCACAGCTTTGCTTGTTGACATGTTGCCTGTAGTAACTGACTACGGTGTAATTAATTTATGCGCGCTTTTCGATCAAGGATCACAGAAAAGCTTCATACTTAAATCTATAGCGACAGAATACAATATAAGACCTTACAAGAAGACCAACTGTCTTATTGATGGTTTCAACTCTAGCAGTAAAACACAGAGCTATGATGTACTGTAGCTAAAATTCTAATTCAAACTAAATTTAATAAACATGAAATCGAAGTCATTCTCGTTGATAGACTTCCATCTAAAGTTGTTATTCCAGGGATAACACAAACTATTCAATTTTTAAAATCCCAAGGCATATAATGAGCTTCTTTGGTGATTAAAAACGACTCTATTAATGAAATTAGCATTTTAATTGGTTCTGACTATTATTTTAATTTTATAACTGGTCAAACTAAGCATGGTGACATTCATTTGTTAGAAACAGAGTTAGGTAATGTCATCAGTGGTCCAATTAAATTTAAATCAACTAACAAATCTAGTAATCTAAATTCAAATTTATCTGTACTTAGAGTGGGAGTGTCCGAGTCTAATTCTGGTTCCGAGATTGACAAGTTATGGGATCTCGATTCTTTAGGAATCAAAATAAATGAACCATCGGACTCTAAGTCATGAAAAAATTCTACGAAAACATTACCTACTGTAATGGCAGATATGAAGTTAGACTTCCTTGGCAGGAGAAATCCTCCTCTGCCATCCAATTACGATATGGCAAAGGGTAGACTTCTGTCTACTCTTAACAAACTAAGGAAGACCCCAAATCAAAATTAATAGGAAAAATCAAACTCTGGAACCTGAACCCTGCACAACTGAAAATCTAAATGCTAGGCAAAAAGAGATATTCTAAAATCAAGAAATCATTTGATTGATGATTAATTAATTTTAAGTCTTTTTTCCTATGGCCTGGAGTATGTCTAATATATTTAGACAGTGGGCTCAGGAATTATCAAAATAATTATATATTCTATTAAAAGTATATATATATAACCATAATATATATATACTGTATTATTTCATAACAACAGCATTCTAAAAATATAACCAAAATCGTACGCCCGCCCGAGCAATGAATCTCAATTCTTTCCAGCTTCTGGAAATTATGGGCGACAATGTTATACTTCTCTTTTGGCGCGCTCTGACGCGCTTGGTTGCCGGCGAAAGGAGCTTCAGTCGCCATCTTAGTTCATTCGAAGCTCTCATACGAGTAATACGTATCGGTTTTGACTCCGTAATTTTAGCCGGTTATTATTTCTATTAACTTCATTTTATAATAAAATGCTAAGATTTAACATCATTTCACTCGTAGTTCCACACATATATATATTTATACCCGGGTGTTAATCGTTGACCCAAGTGTTTGAGAACGCCATTGTGGATTGTATTACACGAGGAGAACCATCCAGGGGTAGTTATTCAGATTGACTTGGAATTGCATTAACGTTCGTCAAGTTAAACCTTCGACAGGTTACTGGGGTTATCAACTTGAAACGAGTTAATTGCGACTCACGAGCTTAATCTGACTAGCGGTATATATTGTGGAACAACCAATTGCATAACGTCGCAAACTAAATCGATATTTTATAGTTAGGCTTGTAAAGACTAACTTATTTATCAGTCTAAATTAAACTGATATAAATCTACTCAACTTCAGTCTAAACTAAACTGAACTAAATCTACTCAACTTCAGTCTAAACTAAACTGAACTAAATCTACTCAACTTCAGTCTAAACTAAACTGAACTAAATCTACTCAACTTCAGTCTAAACTAAACAGAACTAAATCTACTCAACTTCAGTCTAAACTAAACTGAACTAAACCTACTCAACTTCTGTCTAAACTAAACTGAAGTAAATCTATCCAACTTAGTCTAAACCAAACAAAGTTAAATCTATCACGTAAAGAGTTTAAGCTTTCCTTAAGGATTATTTCCTTTAAGTGAATATGCTTAAACAATTAACAGCGTCCAAGTTTTGTGAGCCCTAAGTTTAATTTAAACAATACCTTTTCGAACCTGAGGTAAGGGTGGACGCGGGTAGCTGGAAAGATAACCCCTTTTAGGCTGCTTAATTTTCCACAATGTGAACTCCAGTTAGTCTCCAAATTTTTAACTCTTGAGAATGAGCAAATCATATTTCTGATCCTTAGAAGAATCGATGAGTGCGAAAAATTAGGCATAACCTAAGACAATACTATGCGTTCAGTCCTGTTATGTGAGGAACAGTTCTATAACACAAATGTATCGCTAGGAATCGGGCATTATGATACAGGTATGGACATTGTAACGGGGTTAAACAAGAGTCTTGAAAAGTCGTACCAGACAAACGATTTACTTTTTGAAGTTGTAAACATAGACACGCCTGCATGCACATTGCAGTTAAAGTCAACGCTTAGTAGAAATATTAAAGATAAATGGCTGTTCACAATTGTGGCTGAGGGCCGATATAGCGCAGCTCTCCAAAGAGATACCTTTCACGAGGAACAGCATGACTTCTCAAGCTTAGTGTATCAATTGAAGATGGAGAAATTGGGTGAAAGCTCTCCGCCCCGAGATATGTGCTATATTTACAGCAATATCGTAGAGCACCAATTTGTTGGGGACACCCAGGCGCGCCTGCTGCGCATTGCACACATCCCCAACCATAGAGGGAAAAGTTTCAGCATTACATATGACAAGCCCCATTATGTGAATGTTGCGACTAATCTATTAACCAATATCTCGATATAGATAAGAACGATTGAGGGAAAAATTTCCCATTCGGTGACGGGAGCTTAACAGTGAAACTACACTTTCGTCGTTTATAATGACCCGAAGGCCATTCACAGTTTATCGAGGAGTGAGATACCAGCGTGGGAGTGGACTTGGATCCATTTTTTCATCCATTCTACGCACCGCTGTCTCACTGTTGAAGAGGGGTGCCAGGTACCTAGGGCGGAAGGCGTTACAAACAGGTTTTAACGCGGCAGAAGACATGATGGGTGGAACTAAGCCTAAAGAAGCTCTAAAAAACATTTAAAACGTACACGGGATAAAATCATTAAACATGCAAAGAGAAAAATGCGTGGTAGCGGAAAAAAGAGATCTGCCAGGAAGAAGGGGTTACTATCACGTGGCGCTAAACGTTAAAGGAAATCAAAAAAGAAGTGCTCTAAGCGTATGAAACCTATGGCTGATCATTTTTTAACTGATATAAGCTGAAGACACTACTCTCACGAATCATAGGTTGACTAATACTTGTTGAGGGAGGTGGCACTATTTCTGACTCGTCATGGCGCGTTTCATCCATCCGTGTAGTTCACACTGTTGGAATTCGGAACTGTCCCTCTTTGATATGCCCCCCACTCAGGTCTCTATTGAGCATAGCGACTTTATTACAATTAACCCCTTAAACACAATTAGTTCGCCGAGTGCCCCTATAGAATTCGTGATACCCAACTCAGGCCCTTGCTTTTTTGATCCGAGCTGCATGCACATGTAAGCTAAACTGCGTATAGTCCATTCTGATGGAACGGACTGCGATGATAGTTACTCTGCCTACCCTGAAAACAACTTTTTACACTCCATATTCAGCCAGTGTGAGGTGTATTTAAACAAGCTTAACATCTCAGCAGGAACGGGGTACTACCACCTGCGAGCCCATCTGGAAAATGTCCTCAACTTTATAAAAGAAGCGAAGGACACTTTTTTAAACGCCGAGGTATATTATCATATTAAAGATGAAAATGGCATAAAGGATAAATTAAAAAATTAAAAAAAAAAAAGATATACGAATGTTTTGGACGTCTTCATACGGATTTCACATTCCAGGAGAAACTGCTTATGAACGGGGTGGATATGAAGATGAAGCTTACCCGCACGATTCCTGAAATCTGCATAAATCTGGGGTCTGATCAAGAAGAGGGCGCGAAACCCGTTGTGATTCACATAATGGAGACGTATTTGCATATACGACGACTGAAATTAAGTTCGCTAAAACAAATAGAAATTGAGAAAGACTTAATACACGCCACAGTAAAATGCCCAATTAACAGGGTACAGATCAAACTATACAGGTGCCCGCCGGGTTGGCCTCGAAGCAACTAGAAAACGTGGCCCTTGGAGTTCTACCTAAAAGGATATTAATTGGAATGTAGGTCAACGCCTCGACGAATGGAAAATATAAAAAGAGTGCCTTTAAATTCGAGAATTTCCATGCACTAACTTCCCGGGTTTCCACAAGAACCAACTTCAACACAAGATAGTGACTCTTCCACGAGGAAACCTAATATGTTGCAAACTTAAAGTTTAACTTTGAATTTGAACAAAATTAAATTAAACGAAATTTCACAAAATTCTTTGTGTGTCGGCTAACACTAATTAAACTCTTCCAACTAAGTTCGCACAAAACTCAACTTAGAAATTTTCAATCACACCACAGAGCCTAAAGATTCATTCTTTACAAGCCACTTTATCTTAAAGGACCGAACTACAACTAACTTAGAAATCTAAGTTACACCTTAAAATTTCAAGGACTCCGCCTTACAATATTCTGAATGATCTATCAAAAACATTTTCATTACATAAGGTCGTCCCTACGAAAGCTTTCATCCATACATACGGAAAGAAGGAGCTTTTCTTTTCCCTCACTGGGTGTTATAAGAATCATTGTCCTTTGATTGGACGTTGATATTCCTTTCCAAACACAAAGCTCCTGCTTTTCCTTAAAATCAACTTAAAATAAAGTTCTTTACTTCGAAGCTACTTGATTTCCCAAATTTATGACCAACGTCATGGTCCAATTTAACAAGTGGATTCGAAGTCTGTTTTCCAAAAGTTTAATCACGAAGCCAAGAGAGAACAAGCTCTTTTACATCTGAACTCGGCGAGCTTGCTTTCCCTTCTCTTTGTAGCTAGGGCCGCTCCTCGACCCTATCATAAATCTCTATCGCGAGGCTGTCCTGGGTTATATTCTTACTGTGAGAATACAAAAATAAAAATCGAACGAACGTTAAACAATCTGAAACATTTTTATTTTTAACCCTGCAACAAGAAACCTATTGATATTCTTCAATAACCATACTCTAAACTACCTTGCTTTAGAGATTTAAACAAAAAAATCTTAAAACTGGAGTTTGACGGAAGCGATAAATAATATCGATTTAAAATTCCAATAAATAAACTTCTTTCCGCAGGAGTTTATTTCAAGATCATAGACATCATAAAGAATAAACTTCACGAGCAATTGACTCGCAGTTTACCGTTTCTCTCAAACACGCGAATTGTACCGAATATATCTCTGATATCCAGAGTTTTTCTTTTCTTTCTAGAACAAAAAAATTTAATACAAGAAATGTATGGACTTATTCTGAACTTCGCTCATATATATATATATATATATATATATATATATATATATACACGCCTATTAAAGATTATCCTTTAAAAATAAAATTTGAAAAATCTGTTTCTCCAACAACAAAAAATTAATTACGGGCTATAAACACCCTCTCACTTCCATTCTGAACTTCCCTCATATATATATATATATATATATACACACAAGTTTTTTATCTAATTCTTTATTGCCGTTTCTCTGGTTTCCAAGATTCGAGATAAGGTAGTTTTAAATAGCTATAATTAAACGATTCTTTGTGAAAAGGTCAGAATGAACAATTCGGTCGGAAGCAATTGAAGGGTTAAATGGAATCTTATTTCCATTCTGTCGACATCATAAACTTTGGTGTTTATTGAAACGCTACATCACACAGCTTTGTTATTTTTTAAATTTATTTATTGTACCGAAAGCAAAGGTACATATGTACAAATCTCTTGCTCTCTCTCTCTATCTCTCGCTATATATATATATATATATACTATATATATATATATATATATATATTTATAAGATACAATACAGCGGTTTTCTTCACGGGTAATTAACTATCTTCCACTTTTATGTTTCAAAATAGGGCATCATAAACCGTTTCACAAGCCACCCTCAACTCGCTCGCGCTCTCTCTCTCTCTCTCTCTCTCTCCCTCTCGGTCGAGTACAAGATCAAAAACCAAAGCGTTTCTCGTATCTCCGAATGGAGATATCTGACACGCCCCAGATTTCACGGGGCAACCAATCACAGCACTGTGGGCTGAGCCCAGGACATCTGTTTAGCCGCTATGCAGGCCTACGCGATAAGCCCCGCCCAAAATTCACTAATAGCCAATAGGAAGCTAACGTTTGTGTGTTGTGGGTTGGTCACAAGCCCCCTTATAAAAGGGCGCAGCTCATCTCAGAGCCTCAGTTCATTGATTTTTCGTGCTTAGTGCTTTTCAAATATACACTATGAGCCAGCTGTACGACTCCCTGAACTGTTTGAAGATCAAGATTTTTATGTTCAGGCAACGCGTCTAATTTTCAGGGCTGCAGATCGGAATTAACTTTTATCTACGCAGATTGTTACGAAAAATTGTGACGAAATGCAAGATCCTACGGACAATTCAATTGAAATGTAAGTTATTATATTCTGCGGTTCATTCAGTGTTAACTTATAAGTGCTTAACCTAGCTTTATGCTGAGTTTTCCAACAAACAAAAAATTAATCCCAGGACTCTTTCTCGTTTATAGCAATATAAACTAACCGGGACATAATATATACAGGGCTATTCAAACTGATTCATCCGATTTCAACTGAGAATACTTCCGTACCTATCAACCGTGCATCAACTGGGCATACACCACATGAAAGAGAAATCTCCGAGTTTTACAAGATCACAGCGAGAGGGCTCCAAAGTCACGCCGTGGCCTAGCCTAGCAACAAACAGTCAGTGTCAAAATGGCGTCCGCACAGCAGAAGGCGTTTTGTGTGTTGCAGTTTTCGAGCTGTAAATCGGGAGTCACAGTGCAGCGTGAGTTTCGTCGACGTTACAGAACAGATCCACCGGGTGCTCAGAGCATCCGTCGGTGGTATCGGTGGTATCGGTGGTATCGGCAGGTATCGGCACTGTGACTACCGATTTACAGCTCGAAAACTGCACACACAAAACGCCTTCTGCTGTGCGGACGCCATTTTCACACTGACTGTTTGTTGCTAGGCTAGGCCACGGCGTGACTTTGGAGCCCTCTCGCGGTGACCTTGTAAAACTCGGAGATTTCCTCTTTCATGAGGTGTATGATCAGTTGATGCACGGTTGATAGGTACGGAAGTATTCTCAGTTGAAATCGGATGAATCATTTTGAATAGACCTGTATATATATATATATATATAAAATTTAGTGGTGGACCGGATATCCGCATCCGCATCATTTTTAACATCTGCATCCGCACTTCTGACTGCGGATGTTATTCGGACGTTACCTCTAATAAATTATGCAATTTACAATAAAATTAGCTTATAAAGTAGCTTATAAGGCCCAGTCATGCACATTTCACGTAAAGTATTAATTATTCATGAACAAACAAATATATAAACCACAAAATATCAATACGTGGTAACAGAAAATTGAATGAAACTTCTTTCATTGAATTTTCTGTGGCTGAAACTCTTGAGAAAGTTATTATTTTTATCATAATGAAAACATTAATATTAATTTTAATTCTTACGCATTGCCTGCCATAATAGTAATATCACGAAATTTGAAAAATTGTCATATATTCATAATTCTATATTATATTGAGAGATTAACTAAATATCCGCATCAGCAGATATTGAAATTAAAGATCCGCATCCACAGATGTTGAAAAACTGACATCCGGTCCACCACTAAATATATCGGCAAGGACTCTTTCTCGTTTATAATAATATATCCTAACCGAAACATAATACATACATATAATATATATATATATATATATATATATATATATATATATATATATATATGAAATTATTTCACGAAATAAACACGTGAAAAATATTTATGATGAATAAACCACGAAAGAAAGAAAACAGAATGGTGCTCAAGCGCTTTCGTCTAATGACATCCTCAGGAACACTGAAGTACATAAAGAGTTACAGCCTATATATAGGTTACAAAATATATATATATATATATATATATATATATATATATATATATATATATATATATATATATATATATATATATATATGCAATAAACGGAGAAGTAAAAATAAAATTAAAAAATTAAAGGATTGTCGGAGAGGCATACAAATTTTGTAAGGAAAAAATATCGATTTTTAGCACAAGATCAAATGAATTATTTCCAACCAATGTTATAAAAAAAAAATAAATAAATAAATAAAAAAAAAAAAATACAAATTTGTACTGGAAATCTGCCCGGGTTTTAACACACTGCCTTTTTTGGTTAAGGTTCGATGTATATAAAAATAAAATGAAAATTAAAAGTTAATAATGAGTAGCATACAAGTTTACCAAAGATTTAGCGTTCTACCTTTCTTATCTAAATCTGTTCTGAAGGAATTCAAAACAACAGGATCGAGTTGAAAAAGACCTTTGCTTATGTTGAAGTTATTTGTGAGTTGGATAATGGCAGACTCAAGAATATTTCTATTAACAATGTTGCTACAGTGAAATAAAACTGATGCATTATTCCAATCAATACAGTGGGATAACTCTGACAAATGGACAAAAAGGGCACTGGACGACTGTCCTGTTCTAACGGAATATTAATTCTGTTTTATACGTGTGTGCAAATCCTTTCCCGTCTGACCTATGTAAAAGGAATCACATTGTTTACAACCTGGGCAGATTTCCAGTATAAATTTGTATTTTTTTAATTTATTTATTTATTTATTTATTTTTTATAACATTGGTTTGAAATAATTCATTTGATCTTGTGCTAAAAATCGATATTTTTTCCTTACAAATTTGTATGCCTCTCCGATAATCCTTTAATTTTTTAATTTTTATTTTTACTTCTTCGTTTATTGCATATATATATATATATATTTTGTAACCTATATATA
>JAJOZX010004683.1:207500-265000 GCA_023014485.1 Bathynomus jamesi | reverse complement strand
TTTTGGTTTATTTCTTTTTCTTTGTGACATATATATCAATTTGGCATCATCTATTAAATTGATTGTAAACTTCCCTTTTGAGCTTGAATTTGTAGACTCCACTTACAATTTTTTTTTTTTTTTATTTTTTTTTTTTTTTATCTGTTGGTTTATTTCTTTATGGTTATTTAGGCTGTGACATATATATCACTAAGGCACTTTTTATATTTATATTTATTTTTATTTCTTTATTCTTTTGTGACCTGTTCCATAAACAAGCCATTTGAATTTATATTGAAGGTCGGCCAAAGTGCTAAAAGTGTCATTTTCCCATACAAATGTGTTTATCCTCCCACAATTTTTCTTTACTTACTATATATATGTATATGTGTATGTGTGTGTATATATATATGTGTATATATAATATATATATATATATATATATATATATACATATATATATATGTATATATATATATATTGTGGTTTTTATTTGTCGATTTCTTTATGGTTATTTAGGCTGTGACATATATATCACTAAGGCACTATTTTGTAATTAATTTTTTCTCAATTTATATTTATATTTATTTTTTATTTCTTTATTCTTTTGTGACCTGTTTCATAAACAAGCCATTTGAATTTATATTGAATGTCGGCTGAAGTGCTAAAAGTGTCAATCTCCCATACAAATGTTTGCTCCTCCCACAATTGTTTCTATGCTTACTATATATATGTATATATATATATGTATATGTATGTAATATATATATATATAGTATATATATATATGAATATGTATGTATGTATGTTTATTTTTGTAACCTATATATTTCCTTGATCTGTCCTTTCACTCCAGTGTTCCTGAGGATGTCATTAGACGAAAGCGCTTGAGCACCCCTTTGTGTTTCTTTTCCCTTCGTGGTTTTATTCATCATAAATATTTTTCACGTGTCACTTTCGTGAAATAATTTTTCATATATATATATATATAATATATATATATACATATATATATATCTATATAATATACATATATATAATATATATATAGTGTATATACATACATATGTATATATATATATATATACATATATACAGGGTGTCCCATAAGTCAGGAGTAATGGTGTTACATGCCCCAATAATGCGCTGCCGCAATTGTTCAACACTCCTAATTTTCTCTGCGTATACCAGCGTTTTCAAGTGGCCCCGGAGATAAAAATCTAGTGGCGTGAGATCCGGGCTTCTAGCTTTTCCATTCCACAGGCCCTCGACGTCCTATCCAATGACCAGGGAATTGTTGGTACAGGTATTCCCTTACTTGGGTGCTGTAATATGCAGGAGCGCCGTCTTGCTGGAACCATGTTGGGAAATTTCCTTCTTCGTTCAAGACACTGGGAAATGCTTCTTCCTTGAGCATACGTAGGTAGGTGCCTCCAGTGACATGTTCATCGAAAAAGAGGGGCCTATGATGCGATCCTTCCAAATGCCACACCATACCATCACCCGAGATGCACCTTGTTCCTTTGAAGAGGTATATCAGTGAGGGTTGTTTTGAGACCAGTAACGGGTGTTCTGTCGATTTACCTCACCATTTCCATAAAAAACAGCCTCGTCACTGAACAGAATGGTGGACGGGAAATTGGCATCCGAGCATAAGAAAAATATGAATTTCTGCTATGAAGCCGGACTTATGGGACACCCTGTATATATATAGACATACATATATATACATATATATATACACATACATATATATACATATATACAGTATATACACATACATATATATACACATATATATATATATATATATACACACACATATATATATATATATATATATATATATATATATATATATATTATATAATATATATATATACACATATACACAATTTAGGGTGGATCACTTTTCACTTTCTTTAAAAAATTATAGCTGGTCAAAGTTTTTCCCTCCCATGATTTGGTTCAGTGGAAGTACACTGACACCATTTTTACCAAAATCGATCAATATTTAGTGGTCGCGCATCGAACTTGAAAATTTCAATTTTGGAAATTTGGCCAAATTGACAATTCTTTACTGAATAAAGATAAATCATCAAATGACCATATTTTCTGAATCCTCTCAGTGAAAGAAATCCTCTCAGATACTTACGAAGTTGATAGGACAAGTGGTTTAGAAGTTATACTCACCTTGAGATAGCATTAAAATTTAAAATACCGTATTTTTCCCCGTACCTCCATATGCTGTCTGCCATTGTCTGCTTTTTAGGATAAGATAAAACGAATAAGGAAAGATCAAATGTATTTTGTATTAAAACGGTTTACCGATATCACTGAAGGCACTTACTCCGGTGCCCCTAACTAGGTTGAAAAACTGTATGAATCGTGGTTAGAACACACGTCATCTTAAGGCGTGCGCCATGTACTCTCTCTGCTAACTCCCTTTCCCTCTGCGCTACGTCATCTTGGCAAGTGACGACTTCTTGAAGTCACCGAGTTCTTTCCGGCTCTTTTCCAGGAGCTGAAGAAGACCCTGCAGCTGTGACTCGTCTTTTGTGAGTGTTCGCGTAACTTCTATCAGTTTTATCCCTCTCTCTGCCACGTCGTTGGTAACTTTCAGATGCGAGATGACATTCTTCAGATCACAGTAGTTCTTATCTTGATCCCACTTATTCACCGGCAGAGTGAGCCACGTAGACGCGCACACCTGCAGGCCTGTGAACACGAACCACGATGACTCATCGATCAGGTCCGGAAGGCGCGTCGTGTCATCAACCGAGACGTTGTCATACGTGAAGTCCTCGGGCACAGCGAGGCGGCACAGCTTCTTTGCCATCTCGTGCTTCACAGTGTCTTCCACTTTGTCACTGCAGAGGGCGAAAACGACGGTCTGAGGCCTCAGATACCACAAGTGCCGCCTGATCACTGCCAGTGAAGCCTCTGCAATCTCGCGATCCACAGCCCTGTATTGCAGAAGACGCTGGTACAACACAAGGTCATTCAGCGGGGCATCAACTGCGACAGGAGCCGCCAGCCAGGCAGGAGCGTAGAGGAGTGCAGTAAATAGTACCACTCTCTGAAGTTTCTGTACCAGCTCGTCGTCGAACTCCAGCTGACCGCTGAACATCAGGAGCTTCGTGTAGTAGATGATCTGAAACGAATACGCACTGTGATGTATAAATACCGATACCACTCCATATAAGTTTGTTTAATGGTAAATTATTTATCTTTTTTTTTTCTGGTAGGGACTTCAAATGGCTGTTTGCAGAAGGCAATACAATATTTAACTTCTAATTCAAAATACCAAACTTGGCCATCCACCTCGCATGATGGTAGGCTCCTGGGCGCATGAAGTGTGTGCCACGATATGGCTGGGCCCCGAGTACCAGGAGTGTAATCTCCGCCACTTCTCGGTAGTCCTCTCTGACAAGACCAGAAGCGGTGCCGAGGAACTTGACTGCCTCATCTCGGAGCTCCATCAGCCACATCACCTCCGCCAAATGCTCGATCTCCAGCTCGCGATGAGCTCCATAACGTGATGGCGACAGCCAAGCTGGAAGAGCGGTTTACCAAGCATGTTCTCCAGCCGGACCACCGCACCCTGCACCCTCCCCGTATTGGAGGAAGTTGTGTCGAAGCACAGTCCAATCACGTTGTTCTCGCATCCCCAGTCTTTGAGAGCACGAAAGGTCGCCTGGGCCTGGGACAGACCGGTGCCGTCAGCAACAATCGGAACGGCCAGCAACTTTCCTTCTGTGCATTGGGGAGCTCCGGAGATGAGAATCGCCTGGCGGTGCTCCAATGATCCAAGAGAGTCCTGAAACGTATGTCATACATGCCAATCCATTATCGTCCACTGGAATATGTCAATCCACTTTCGTCACTGGAACATGTTAATTCACTGTCGTCCACGGTGAGGGCAAAACTGACCTTGATTACTTTACCGTCCCAGTGGACGACAGCATGCCTCGGAGATACGAAGGATTTCTGCACAGCTGTCGACACTTCACAACGATGTCCCACTCTTCCACGGCGAGACGTGTCCTTCGAGATACTGAATTTGTCCAGGTCTGCGGGCGGATCTGCCGAACGTAGGACTGCCGCCACGACACTTGCCACCTATGTGCGAAATTGAAGGAAATTGACAAGGATGCGTATGGTTTTTATGTGACAAAATAATCACTAAATTTTCCGTCGTTACGTCTATTATATCTTGTCAAGGAAAGATCATTACTGATATACACACACCTGATTATTGGACATCCGGAAGCGATCAGCCACTTCAATAACAGCCAATGCATTGAGGATGCGGTGAGGAAGGCTGATTGATACAGTTGATTCTCTCGGCTGTCGGTATGGTGGTTCTAGCTGTGATTCGGAGTTGCTCGATGATCTGCTTTCTATAGATTCATCGTCGCTCTCAGCTTCGGTTCCTAATTTCGTTTTTGAGGTGCCTGCAGGGCCGGCTCAAGGTACCGGCAACTCGGGCAGTTGCCCGGGGCGCCACGTGCTAAGGGGCGCCACGTCATGTGTTTGGGATCTTCGAAATACAAAGGGAAAAATAGAAAAATAAATAAATAAAATAAAATGAAATAAAAGAGTCAAGTGTGAAAATTTCTTGATGTGGAGTCAAATTTTCAAGGATTATGACATTATATTAGCCAATGGCATTAGTACCAGACTACCAGTAAAGCTAAGGTCAGCTTGGCCCGACATGGGATGACATGTCACATGGGTTGATGTGGCCGCGTAGGTGACCGTTGAGCACAAATTACATACGCCTAGCAGCGCTGCCATCCTTTAATATCTCATCAGTGTTGCCACTTTGTGGAATTTTTACATTTTTTTGTGGATTTACCTCAGACAAAAGTGGCAACACTGTCTCTCATATTTTCATACATGGTTCCATTTTGAGAATGTTTAGTTGTACTTTGAGTGAATATCGTTAATTGTAATAAACTCTTTATTCCTACATTTGTAGTTTTTCCTCATTGTGAAAAATTTTATAATTATACTTGTAAGGGCGCCGAAGTTCAGCTTGCCCGGGGCGCCAGCAATCTTAGGGCCGGCCCTGGGTGCCTGGCTCATCACGAGATTGTTGTCTTGAGAGTTGCCGTTTTCTCTTGACAACGAACACTTTATCATTCCCACTCATTGTTGCCTGGCGCAGGCCCCATTGATCCTCATAAAATTTAATATCTTCTTGTTTGTTGTTGTCTGAGAGCAGTCGACTTTTCTGTATCTCTTCAATAGCATCGGAGCTCCGATGTCCCAGAGCTTGTTCAGATTTTCTGAAAACTTCTCCCTGCCTTTTCCCGCGTCACTGTCTTTCATCTTGCTCTTCTGCAGCGAGCGCCACTCTTCCCACAGTAACTCCAGTTTTCTTTCGCAGTTACGCCTCGTGATCGTCTTTATACGTGCCATATTCCAAAATGCCAGAACATTGGCCACCGTGTCTTTTACGGCGGCCTTCCTGTCAGTAGTTTCCTGCTTGGCATAGAAGAAGTACTGGAGAACTTGATGGGTGGTTGGCAATTTGGCACCACCGATCGAGGAAGATGGCTGACCATTTAAGAAGACATCCGTGGCTGACCTTAGAGAAGGTCGTGCTGTTGTTGCTGCTTTCTCTTTTCCAGAATAAGTAACTTTCAGAGTCTTCCCACTCCTGGTTGTTAACAGTTTATCCATTGTACTAAAGTCTTGACTTATCAAACAAGAATCAATTGACACAGTTGATCTGTAAAAAGCAAACTGTGATTAGTAAAGATATTGGTCATAGACATAGCGTGTGTGTGTAATTGGGATTCTAGGATGCGCCAGCTACTGATGCTATGATTACGTCCATAACGGGGGACAAATACGATATTTTAAATTTTAATGTTATTTCTAGGTGAGTGTAACTTCTAAAACACTTGTCCGATCAACTTGGTAAGTATCTGAGAGGATTTCTTTCACTGAGAGGATTCAGAAAATATGGTCATTTGATGATTTATCTTTATTCAGTAAAAAATTGTCAATTTGGCCAAATTTCCAAAATTGAAATTTTCAAGGTCGATGCGCGACCCCTAAATATTGATCGATTTTGATAAAAATGGTGTCAGTGTACTTCCACTGAACCAAATCACGGAAAAAACTTTGACCAGCTATAATTTTTTAAAAAAAGTGAAAAGTGATCCACCCTAAATTACACACACACATATATATATACATATATATATATATATATATATATATATATAGGAGCACCGACAATTCAGCGCAGGACAATTCAGCGCCGACAATTCAACGCAAAGACAACTCAGCGCAAGACAATTCAGCGCAAGTCAGTACAGTTAAAAGTTTAGTTAAAAATAATAAAAATAAATCGCAATAAATAAAAAAGAGAAAAATTTGTATATTTATATATATATATGCTAAATTGGGTCTGTATCGAAGGAGTGACATAACAAAGGAGTGACATAAATACCGTAACGAAGGAGTGACATAACGAAGGAGTGACAAATCGGAGATAAAATTCAAAGGAGTATAATTATTAAAATTTTATTTAAAAAACAAAATTTGTTAGAATTGTTAAAATTAAGATTTTATTTCAAAAACTAGAAACCTAACCTAACCTAACCTAACCTAACAGTTGCAAGCCTCTCTTTCCTCTGGATTTGTTCTTTCTTCTTCTTTGTTGGTATTTTCGCGCTGAATTGTCTTGCTCTGAATTGTCTTTGCGCTGAATTGTCTTGCGCTGAATTGTCGGCGCTGAATTGTCGGTGCTGAATTGTCCTGCGCTGAATTGTCGGGTCACGATATATATATATATATATATGTGTGTATATATATATATGTGTATACATATACATACCTCTATATATATATATATATATGTATATGTATGTATATATATATTATATATATATATATATATATATATATATATATATATATATATATATATATATATTAGTGATGGATCGAATAACCGCAACCGCAACCGCAACCGCACTACAACCGCACAAAAATTCACAACCGCAACCGTAACCGCAACCGCCGTTCCATAAGTGCGGTTGCGGTTGTAAAAGCTTAGTTAATTTTAATTTTAGGTTAATTAGAAATATTTCTTTTTTTAAAAAGAAAATGATGGGTCTCCTTATGCGTGGAGCGGGAACGTTGTACGATGAGAGGCGTTGCCGCTTGAAAGGTGAAAATGCAGCAAAAATATTATTCTTGAAATTCACACTGCCTGTCATTAAGTTTGACATCAGTTTTTCAAATGAATAATAATCCATAACTTTCCAATGGGTGGAGGCTGGGGAAAGTGGTAGGTGGGATGAACAGTGCGATGGGTCCTCGTCCCTCATCATGGTAACACACTTAGTGCAAAATATGGTTTTAATTAATTTGACCTATTCTTTCATAATAGCTATATAAGTTTAGAATATACTTCATTTAAATAGTATTTATTTAGTAAATACCTTATGTTGAACACAAGTTTTGCAACACACAAATAGCGGTAGCGGTGTATTGCAAAACTTGTGTTCAACATAAGGTATTTACTAAATAAATACTATTTAGTATATATTATGTACCAAGTGTGGCTAAATCGCACTATAGTGGCTAAATCCAGTTAATAATTACGCATTTTTCCTAGTATATGATAACCGCAACCGCGGTTGGAAAAAATTCGACAACCGCAAACACAACCGCAACCGCGGTTGTGAAAAACCGACCACTCGATCCATCACTAATATATATATATATATATATTATATATATATATATATATGGATTTGCGTGCGCCACACGTGAGAATTGTGCATGTTAATCACACCCTCACGTGTGAAACAGGCCTCATCTGAGAACAGTAAATAAGCCGGAAAATTAAGCTGCACCGCTGTCTGCTGCAGAAACCAGCGTGCGAATTCCACACGAAGAGGGTAATCCCGAGGTTGTAATGCCTGGACTCTCTGACGATGAAACGGATGTAAATGCTGCTCGTGCAACACTCTCCAGACCAGGTCGTGGTTCACACCGAGGATACATGCAACACCTCGCGTATAATTAACGTAAAGAACGACGCTTGTATAGGAGAATATTCCGCGCAAGATGAGGAGAGAGAACGAAACAAATGAAAAAATGAGGTAACCACCCGGGAATCGAACCTGGGATCTTCCGATTGCCGGTCAGATATGATAACCATTACACCACGGGCCTCACTCGAACAAATGCCGTAATTCTCATACATACGGCAGAAACCAATGCCCCAAGGGGGCACCTCCCGCATGCCGTGACATTATATACATTTCAACTGCAAACACGCAGTATAATTAACGTAAAGAACGACGCTTGTGTAGGAGGATATCCGCGCAAGATGAGGAGAGAGAACGAAACAAATGAAAAAATGAGAATTACGGCATTTGTTCGAGTGAGGCCCGTGGTGTAATGGTTATCATATCTGACCGGCAATCGGAAGATCCCAGGTTCGATTCCCGGGTGGTTACCTCATTTTTTCATTTGTTTCGTTCTCTCTCCTCATCTTGCGCGGAATATTCTCCTATACAAGCGTCGTTCTTTACGTTAATTATACTGCGTGTTTGCAGTTGAAATGTATATAATGTTACGGCATGCGGGAGGTGCCCCCTTGGGGCGTTGGTTTCTGCCCGTATGTAGGAGAATTACGGCATTTGTTCGAGTGAGGCCAGTGGTGTAAAGGTTATCATATCTGACCGGCAATCGGAAGATCCCGGGTTCGATTCCCGGGTGGTTACCTCATTTTTTCATTTGTTTCGTTCTCTCTCCTCATCTTGCGCGGAATATTCTCCTATACAAGCGTCGTTCTTTACTTTAATTATACTGCGTGTTTGCAGTTGAAATGTATATAATGTTACGGCATGCGGAGGTACCCCCTTGGGGCATTGGTTTCTGCGCGTATGTAGGAGAATTACGGCATTTGTTCGAGTGAGGACCGTGGTGTAATGGTTTATCATATCTGACCGGCAATCGGAAGATCCCAGGTTCGATTCCCGGGTGGTTACCTCATTTTTTCATTTGTTTCGTTCTCTCTCCTCATCTTGCGCGGAATATTCTCCTATACAAGCGTCGTTCTTTACGTTAATTATTATACTGCGTGTTTGCAGTTGAATTGTATATAATGTTACGGCATGCGGGAGGTGCCCCCTTGGGGCTTTGGTTTCTGCGCGTATGTAGGAGAATTACGGCATTTGTTCGAATGAGGCCCGTGGTGTAATGGTTATCATATCTGACCGGCAATCGGAAGAACCCGGGTTCGATTCCCGGGTGGTTACCTCATTTTTTCATTTGTTTCGTTCTCTCTCCTCATCTTGCGCGGAATATTCTCCTATACAAGCGTCGTTCTTTACGTTACATATATATATGTATATAAATATATATAATACGTGTATAAATACATATATATATATATGTATATATATGTGTGTATATATATATATATGTATATATATATATATATACACATATATATATTTATAAACATACATATACATATATATATACATATATCTATTTTTATATATATATATATAATATATATATATATATATAATATATATATATATGGTGCAGCTTTAATAATATTTTTATCATTAATTTAAAGAGTACCGCAGTAGGATTTTTAAATTACCAAAACTTTTAAGAATTATCTGCTTTTGATCACAATTTTTTAAATTCGTGGCATTTTCTCTTATTGTAGCTCTTTATTTTTACTTAACTTTATAGGACCGATGGAGAACTTGATCGTGTTGTAGCTACTTCTCCTCTGGATGAAAAGGGAATAAATGATATCGATGGTTTACCCCACAACCAAACCAGCGATCTGAACTCAGAAGTCGAGGTATTGGCTCACATCCGGTCCAGCGAGTGCCACGTCATCGAGGAACTAGTGTAAGTATTTTTGAGGTTAAGAACAAAACATATTGTATTTTCATTTAATTTATTAAATGGCAGAAAACATGTACAAAGGGGAACCAGTGTCCATTAAATATGTCTTAACGGGTACGTTTTACAGCTACAAATGTATATACAACTTTACACAATATAGATATACGCCTTTACACAATACAGAGGATGCTATCATATGAGAACCTTTTTTTTTATCTGTCTGCATACATTTTTATCATTCATCTCCGTCTCGCACAAATCGAATAATTTTAAAAAATTTATAACTCCCTTCCCACGTGACATGTGCATGAGAAATGAGAGGGTGTACATCCCGCACGTGTCGCTATAATATCCTTGAAAGCGATACGGGTTCCATACAATCTCAGGTACAGTGCTTACAAGAAGTCTCACGCTTCTGTCTCGTCCTAAGCTAGTCTGTTTGGTATAAAATGGGCGGTCCTTATGGCAGCGGAGGTATGTTCGGATTGGTGCACATAACTGTTCTAACACAATCAATGACGTCCATTATTACGTCACCTCTGCTACATTTTAGTGTTTAAAATACAAATGATTAAGAAGCAGAATGGAGCAAATTTCGGGATGTTGGGATGGTTATGGGGTGCTACTGTAGTATGCGGTCTACCTACGATTTGGCGGTTTACCTTTCAAGTATAATTTCTTATCTTGTTTGCTAATTGCTTGTTTACATCCCAATGTTAATCGCCCTTGACGATTGGTTAGGTTTAGTCATGATATTTTCGTTAGTTTTAACGAAAATATCATGATTAAACCTAACCAATCGTAGGTAGACCGCATACTACAGTAGCACCGGTTATGGAGCAATCCTAGTCATCATAATATTAGCTGGGCATTACATTATACCGTCTCAATATATACTGTAGAGTGTAGACTATAGAGAACGACTAATTCGGCAAATATCCCAAATCATGGCTACCTAAGTTATTTTGACGCAGGTCTAAATTATTTGCTCAAATGCAATTATTGATATTAAGTAATTGTTGGGAGTTGTTGTCAATATTGTTGTTTGTGATATATATCCTACGTGAAGAATCTAATGACCAAATTCCTCAGTGAACCTCTCACGCGCTCGCATTTCGAGGAAGTCACGGTCGCCTCACTAATAGATAGTTTATCCATTGTTTTAAGTGGTAACCTATTAAACGAACTATGTTAAACCTATTCCATCTTATGAAAATCATTAGTCTAAAGCAGTGGTATTCAAACTTTTTCCTTGGCGTACCCCTTTAGTTTATTTTTTTATTATGGCGTACCTCCTCCCCCTCAGTTTCCAAAATAAAAATGTTATTATACAATTTACGCAGAATATGAAGCTATCAAACGATCTTTATTTACGACCACCTAATTATTAGATGAATATAGATATATATGTGTATATATATATATATATATATATATATATATATATATATATATATATATATATATATATATATATATATATATATATATATATGGGAATGAACTCAGAATGGTTCCCTGAGTTTTTTATGATACACACAGACCGTGCATGGAACAAGGAACTCTTCTGGGATAATTAAATCCACTGTAGTCCGAATAAGTAAAGGTAAATGACAAATACCATAGTTTTTCTTTTCATGATGCAAGCCCGACGTGGGCAACGGGTCTCTCGCAAAGAGGTCCCATAAATATAGCTTCCCTCACCAGCTATCTGCAAAGCAGACAGGATCCAGCTTTGGGACATGGATCTAGGGTTTAAAGCAGCCTAGCCCGACTACATTTAGAACCTCAATATAAGTAAAAGACTCGTTGCATTCACGTCGGATTGAATAAATCAAAGAAAAAGGGGTAACTATTATATTTTTAGCCAAAACCAAAACTTAAACCTCAACTGGCAGAATTGAGCGTCCACTTTTCAAGGCACATAATATGTCCGTTTCATGATGGGAATGAACTCAGAATGGTTCCCTGAGTTTTTTATGATACACACAGACCGTGCATGGAACAAGGAACTCTTCTGGGATAATTAAATCCACTATAGTCGGGCTTGCATCATGAAAAAGAAAAACTATGGTATTTGTCATTTACCATTACTTATTCGGACTATAGTGGATTTAATTATCCCAGAAGAGTTCCTTGTACCATGCACGGTCTGTGTGTATCATATATATATATATATATATATCATAGCACTTTAATTATACAATTTACATTTTACACAACTCAAGCAATTTACACAAATTTTAACTCAGGCAAATATTAGAATCTAATACAGTTAATTAGAAATCGTCTGAGCTTTTAAAATATATATTTTAAATACTTACAAGTAATTAATGCGATGGGTGGGACTGTTTGTCACTAGCAAGTTGTTCTATTCGCGGACGAACATTTGTGAGTGCCATTATGAGGCAAGCTTCTGGATGTAGGAGGTTTCTTTCTTTCGACTTGATGGCTGTCAGTGCCGAAAATCCCTTTTCACATAAATAGGTGGACAGGAATGGAAGTAGTTTGTTGATAGCAAATTCACTTAATTCTTTGTATTCAATATGGGCCAATTTCCAAAACTCGGAGACAGAAAAGTCATTGAATTTATGTTTAAGTGAGCTGTCAGCTGTCAATTCAATCAATTGTTCTTTTAAACGAGCGGGAAGCACCGCATTAGGCACAGCAAGGTTCGAAAACGGATTCGTTATCCATTCACTTTGTGGGAAATCTCTATTAGTACATGGAAAGTAATGCAAAAATGATTCACGAAGGCTCACTAAATGCTGCTTTATAATATTCATAACTGAGTCACTGACAAGAAACTCGTTTTCGTGACAGAATTCGCTGAATATTTGGAAAGTTGTGGTATTATTGTCTTCTATGCACTTTATCCAGTATAAAACTTTCCCAAAAAATCCCTTGACTTTTTCTTGTGCCTGCAATATATTTTTGTCATATCCCTGAAGTTGAAGATTAAGTTCGTTTAATTTGGTGAATATATCTGCCAAATAACTCAGTTTACAAAGCCACTCCTCATTTTCTACAAATTTTAATAAGTCTGAATTTCGGCTGTTAAGTAAACTTCTCACTTCATTCCTAAGTTCAAAAAGTCGTGTTAATACCTTTCCTCGTGAGAGCCAGCGCACTTCAGTGTGCAAAAGCAACTGAGTATGATTTTTGCCCATCTCCTCACAAAGAATTTTAAAGGGGTGTGAATTCACTGCTCGAGACTTGATATAATTTACTATTTTTACAGCATCGTACGATTCGTACCAATTTGTACCAATATCGGGTAATTTATAATTTAAATAAAATATTAAAATATAAAAATATAAAATAATAATAAATAATTTAATAATAACGTACCAATGTTGAGTTAAATTTATAATTAAATATTAATATTATAAATAAATGATTATAATATATATTTTCAAAAAAATTTAAATGATAGATGATAATTATAATTGTATAAATTCATTTTATAATTGATTAACCAACTTGCTTGTTTTTGCAGCAGAGCTTACGTACCCTCAGGAAACCCCTCGCGTACCCCGGTTTGACTACCACTGGTCTAAAGCAAAACTGGTGGGCCATGAATCAGAGAAATTTGCATTTAATTTGTTCATCGTAATTATTACGTAATATAGTATACTGTATATAGTAGTATATAAGAGTTTATTGGTAGCGTAGCATATATGACAATTCCCATAAACATGTGATGACCTCGATGTTGCCAGTTTTTGTTTTTTTCCTGAAACTATTACCTTCTCATAGTTTGTTTCAACAATGCATATATTATCATCTCCACGAGCGTAGACATTGCAAGAAAAGATTCTAACTAAGGATAAGTAAAGTTCTTTTATGGTTACAATATATACTTTTATAGATGTCAAACATAAAAATATAATAAAATTCTATATTAACATAAATATATATTCGATACACATTTACGTCATGGCTTTAACATCAGTATTTCGTATAGCTTCCTCCAGCATCAATAATTTCTTGCAATCGTTGCGGCATAGAAGAGGCCAGATTGTAGGGAATGTTTGGTGTTCGGCGTAAGCTCTCCCAACTATTCCTCGTGTGAGCTAAAAGTGCTTCAAATGTTCTTTTATTGCGTTGCTCCCATTCGTTAATCATTATTGCCCAAAGGTTTACAATCGGATTCAAATCAGGAGAACGTGGTGGCAGAATTAGATTAATAATATCTGGGTGATCTTCGTACCACGCTCTCACAACGTTACTCCTATGAATGGGACTGTTATCTTCCATTAAGTAAAATGGTTCTGGTGCTGGAACCAGATACGCCCGAACACTGGGTAGCAGCACCTCTTCCAGTATCTGGCAATATTGCTGTCCAGTAAAGCGTCCATCTACTTGAGTCAATTCTCCGACACCATAGCCAGACATCCAGCCCCACACACCGAGATTGATGTGAACACTACGTTTGCTCGGGAAAACATTTCCTTCTTCATAGCGGTTTCCGTGCTGCCTCCAACAATGCAGGGAACCATGACTATCTGTTGAAAATGTTTTTTCGTCAGAGTACACAACTTTTCTCCAGAATTCTTCCTCCTGCGGCAAGTATTGCAAGGCAAATCCCATCCGTGCCTCTTTATGCTCAATCGTCGATGCAGGTTTTATAGCTGGACGGCGAGAAAAATACTCTGTCTCGTCTGTTGTTCACTGTATTTGCGCTACAACGAAGGTTCAGGTGCCTGTAAATATGCGTCGCTGGAACAAACGGATGCTCTCTGGCATGATTAAGAATCGCATCCTCCTCCTCTTGAGATGGTGAACACGGAGGACCAGACCTCGGCAAAGTAGCGATTGAGTTTTCTGCTTCATACCGATGAATCCACCGTTCCACAGTGCTTCGATGAACGTCTAGTCGTCTTGATATTTATCTTATTGGCACACCATATTCATGCAATGTCACCATTGCTCCCCACATTGCCTGGGTCGTCTCGTGGTGCACAGACGGCCTTTCCATCTTTGTGTAAATGGCTTATGTGAAGCGTGCTGGGACGATAAAGGAAATGAGGATACCATGCACCCCTTCTGAAACTGATTTCGGTTGTGAAGGGTACCAACCCTTCGAATGGTAAAAATAATCAGCCAATTTCCTATTTTGTTGAACATATGCATAAAAAATTCGTCTTAAAAGACAAGGATCCAAAGATTGTCAGCAATAGTTTATATCCCAACTGAATATAGTCAGCCATCAACAGTATAATCATATTTTATTTCCATAACTACTCATGACTACTCTGTCATAGTAAATAACCTTATTATGACTTAGGTAGTAGTGGTAATTCTGAGTGGCGGCCTCTAGCCATACGTTAAACCTACCAGTGCGTCTAAGACCAGACTCTTCTGTTTCTGTCAATTCATTGTTAGTTTAAGGTATTTTGCTCTTTGTCTTTCTAGGTCTAGGGCATTAAAATAGATATTTGAGTTTGTGTTTAGCATTTCCTCCTCCCTTCGTAATTCCCCACCCAACCTCGTTTCCTTCGACATAGCAACGCTTACCTCCATCCTCATTCCACTTCCTTCATTAAACCTATTATCGCTTTTACTGTCCCTTCCTTCCAGCCTTCAATGCCAGCGTTCTTAAACCTAGCACATAAATTATATAATATGGAATCTAACACCTTAGATCTCTACGCATTCATGTTACTTGAAGACGCCTGTGTCTTAGGGGAATCTAAGTGTTGAGAGTGGGCTTGAGGGGTAGTCTATAGATTATTACAGATTACCTTGAACGCTCCAACTATTTAAAAATGATTATTTATTACGCACATCATATGGCATAATACCAACATGAATTTAAGTATCTCTTACACCGTTAGAGCAATTATGTGCACCAATCCGAACACACCTTCATAAGGACTACCCATTTTATACCTAACAGACTAGCTTGGGACGAGACAGAGGCGCGAGACTTCTTGTAAGCACTGTACATGTAATTGCGCGATAAACTACACAACCACAAAATCAATCCAGGGCTGAGCGCCGATGAGTCAAAATAGTACATTCTTTCCCTATTTTTAAAATAGATTGCAAACCAATGAATCCCCTCATCCCCCCACAATGTCAATGTTAACGATAATCCCGTACCAGTTTCTTGTAGCTGGTAAATTCACTATTTCATTCTTCGCAAACACACCCATAAATTTTGAGCGTGTGAAACGGTCACTTTTCATTACTCTCTGGAGTGTATTCGCGTCCATTTTAAAAGTCTGTGACCACGTTCCTGAAACGATCAACTTCTATTAGTGCCTGTGATTCGAGGTAAACTAGCACACTTATAGGCGCGTCTATAGGCTTGGCAAATTCCAACCTGACTGAGATATTCCTACTCTGTTGTGGACTTAAATGCGTATTTGCGTCAGCAGAAAAGTCAGGCGTAATATCAAATGAATAAATGTTAAATTCTTCGACAAATTCTTTCTGCATTACACCAAACCCAAGCTCATCACAGCCACCTGTATTATGAGCCAGATTACTATAAGCTCCCGCGCAGAGTGGGAACACAGCGTCTGATGAGTAGTCCTTAATCATAGTCCCTCCCAAAGCGATGCCATTTACGTATAGAGTAATATTTTTAAGGCACCATTCAGTTATTTTGAGAAGTAATTTAATTTATTTGACGGACTTTTTTCCTGAAAAACTCTGCGGAACTCGCGCAGAACTGTTGAGAATAAATTTCCCAAATTTTTGTAAGTAAACTATTTTGTAAACTGCTTCTTAGATTACACGCAAATAAAAAAAACCTCTGTATAAATGTTTTTTGAGACTTAAATACTTGCAAATATTTTCTTTAACTTAAGAATTTGATTTTTTAAACAAAATGTGTAATCGTACATCCGCATATTTCTTTCAATTTATGTCTTAATTGGAGTGAAATTAAATAAACTTTATAAGAGGGAGTGTGTCGTTTCTATGCTACCTTGCAATAGGCCTCTCTTATAAGCTGAGGGTAAATTAACACTGAAAGTTTGAAATTTAAAGTGGGCTTCAAGTAAGCCGAGGGAAACTACGCCATCCGAGTGGATAGGCAGAGTCATCCTGAAATAAAGGAACCACGCGCGTACGAAATAAGTGCAATCGGAAAAAAGTGCGCACAACTTAAATGGTGTCAGAAGTCAGGATCTTATTGCAAGGTATTAGTAGCACGAGTGTGACTTTTTGTTAAAATAAATTTGCGTGACAGAGAAAAGCACTAACGTAGAAAATATTGGGAACAGTGATTCGTTAAAATAAAGTTTGGTACAGAGAAAAGCACTAACGTAGAAAATATTGGGAACAGTGATTCGTTAAAATAAAGTTTGGTACAGAGAAAAGCACTAACGTAGAAAATATTGGGAACAGTGATTCGTTAAAATAAAGTTTGGTACAGAGAAAAGCACTAACGTAGAAAATATTGGGAACAGTGATTCGTTAAAATAAAGTTTGGTACAGAGAAAAGCACTAACGTAGAAAATATTGGGAACAGTGATTCGTTAAAAAAGTTTGGTACAGAGAAAAGCACTAACGTAGAAAATATTGGGAACAGTGATTCGTTAAAATAAAGTTTGGTACAGAGAAAAGCACTAACGTAGAAAATATTAGGAACAGTGATTCGTTAAAATAAAGTTTGGTACAGAGAAAAGCACTAACGTAGAAAATATTGGGAACAGTGAAAAGTGTCGATAACAGTGGTAAACGTTTTAAAATAAATAAATAAACAAATAAGCTACACGATGTCGGTAAAGAGCGTGGATAGAAGGAACAGGGAAGACAGTGTAAGTGACATTAGTGATACCGAACCAAAGAACTTGGAGATGAGTACAGAAAGTTTGGAAAATTTAAGAAGGATAACGTTTTCCAACATTAATCGGTTACTAAAGGAATGCACGGAATTAGAGGAAGAAATAAACCGAAGAGGGTCGAAACTGGAAGACCTTGTGATGACTACTCCGCAGTTGGAGTATTGGGACAACTGCAGGTCGTGGTTTCGTTCCAAGAGAATCTCCCTAGTTCCTTCCGCTACAGAAGGAGGAGAACTTTTGATGCAAGAACCTCCTTCATTTTATATCCCGAATTTCCCACAGGCAATAAGGAGCCCTGAGCAAACGACTTTTGAACACACATCGGAAAGAAGTTCGCCGACGTTTATGGGCGAACGACGGGCACAAGAGAACCCAGGAACCAGCCCAAACGCCGTCAGGAGGGAAAAAGTTGAGACACTCAACATATTTGCCACAAGATTATAAGTTCAGGTAATGCCTTGGTTCAGGCTACTCCCATAAGGAGACACATTAAAGATGACATACTTAAGGACACGTTCAAGTCCGTTATGCCGGAGTATGCTCGTAATTTCATCAAAGGAACATCTTTTCGGGAATATTGGGTGGAATCAATCAAGTTTTCGGTAAACAACCCAAGCTTACAACTAAGAGATGAAGATGTCCTAAGAGAAGAAACGCCACAAGACAGAAGACGAAGACTGCAGAAAACTGCAAAATCCTCCCACATCCTGGAACTACAACTCACAACATCCAGAAGAAAGAATAGCCATTGCCACGAAGGAGGACAACATCAAGGATGTGGAGGTGAACGTCATGAGAAACCCCATGAGAAACCAGAAGCGAAAACAAACCAAGTCAAACGAAGACAGTGACTCCAAAGAGGAAACAATGGAAGAAAGTGGCCGGAGCCAGTGCAAGATTTGTTCCGCGCAAGATGAGGAGGGAGAACGAACAAATGAAAAAATGAGGTAACCACCCGGGAATCGAACCCGGGATCTTCCGATTGCCGGTCAGATATGATAACCATTACACCATGGGCCTCACTCAATCAGAAGTCGTAATTCTCTTACATACGCGCAGAAACCAATGCCCCGAGGGGGGCACCTCCCGCATGCCGCACATATATACAATATACATTTTCAACTGCAAAGAACACGCAGTATAATTAACGTAAAGAACGGGGCATTGGTTTCTGCGCGTATGTAGGAGAATTACGACTTCTGATCGAGTGAGGCACATGGTAATGGTTATCATATCTGACCGGCAATCGGAAGATCCCGGGTTCGATTCCCGGGGGTTACCTCATTTTTTCATTTGTTCGTTCTCCCTCCTCATCTTGCGCGGAATATCTTCTATACAAGCGTCGTTCTTTACGTTAATTATACTGCGTGTTCTTTGCAGTTGAAAATGTATATATGTGCGGCATGCGGGAGGTGCCCCCCTCGGGGCATTGGTTTCTGCGCGTATGTAGGAGAATTACGACTTCTGATCGAGTGAGGCCCATGTAGTAATGGTTATCATATCTGACCGGCAATCGGAAGATCCCGGGTTCGATTCCCGGGTGGTTACCTCATTTTTTCATTTGTTCGTTCTCCCCTCCTCATCTTGCGCGGAATGTCTTCTATACAAGCGTCGTTCTTTACGTTAATTATACTGCGTGTTCTTTGCAGTTGAAAATGTATATATATATATATATATATATATATATATATATATATATATATATATATACATATATTAGGGTGGGGTGAAAATTTTTTCAACTATTGCTTCACTGGTAGTAAAGTGGATTGAAGGGTGATAAAAAAGAATAAGAGAATTAAAAATTTTTCACTTCATCCTAAGTACCTCATTTCCCCCCCCCTAAAAAAAATGGCCGCCAGCCAGTCATGATAGGCTTCATAACTTGAAAAGCATTCTTTTTACAAAAAAGTTTGCCGAAGCAAAAAATTTTTATTTCACATTTTGTACCTCATATAAATGTTTCAGATTTTTAATGAATTTTTTTTATTTTTCAGGTTTTTGTTGGATTTGGAATTGGTAATTTTTTATAATTAGCAACAAATATGGCTTCTGCTTCAAACATTAGATCTACAAGGAGTCAATCAAAACCACATTTTATATTTGGAACCGCATAAGAGCTTCCTCTTACAACATTGCCAACAAATAAACAGGTGGGCTAATACCATGTTCTTTTAAAGAAGCCACTTCAGTGACTTCACATAACTCTGATATTTTCAACAAAATTACTGAAGATATACTCTGTATTTGGAGAAAAGCTTCAAATCCTGCAATAGCTGACAAATCAGTTTATATCAAATTAAAGAGGTTCATCGGCAAAGCAAACGATCTTAGTAGATCAAAAAGTAGTGTCAAAATGAGAGTAATGACACCTTGGAAGAATTATTCGATATCAATGCCTGTAAATTCCCTTTTATCTCCCATCAAAACTTTGGCTGTCCTGAGAGCTACGAAGATGTTCACATAAGATGCACCTGTCGAAGAGGACTAAAGGTACCAAAAGAAGAGCTTCTGTTTTTACAGGATCAGCGATCGACGTGTACGATGAAAATAGCGGGCGTTGATAAAGTCATGACAAAAAGAATTCAGAAAATGCAGTCTAGGAAACTGCGGACAGAAGAAGGAATGGTTAAAAGATGAAGATAAATGAAGGACTCTCATATTTTAACCGAAATAGAGTGTTTTTCAGATGTAGAGAGTACTTCCACACAATATGAATTAGACCTACATCAGAGTGAATCAGACTATGAGTTAGTTGCCATACAAGGTCAAATGAGACTTCCATTGCCTACTGTAGCGATGGAAGCCGATAGATTTGGAATTTCAGATCGAGCAGCAGCTGCTTTGGCTTCAGCTGCTTTAGTTGATTATCGAGCAATCACAAGAACAAAATCTGACGGGAAAGAGAGAAAATGAGAAAAAGTTTGGTGATGGAGAGTAAAGCTAATCCTGCTGTCATATCTGCTATATTTTTTGATGGAAGAAAGGACAAGACTTTGGTGAAGGTGAAGAAAGGAAACAAATGGTACGGAGACTCCATTAGAGAGGAACATTATGTTTTGGTGTCTGAGCCAGGAAATGAATATTTAACCCATGTAGTTCCTTCTTCTGGTAAAGCTCAAGATATAGCTGATAGTTTGTTCTCCTTTTTTCAAGAGTCAGCTATTAATGAGAGCATTCGTCTTATAGGATATGACAGTACAAATACCAACACAGGTGCCAAGGATGGGATCATCCACCTCATCGAAGAAAAACTAAAGAAATGAACTTCCTCTTCGACACTTATTTGAACATTTCGATGGTAAAACAAAAGGTCCAACATGTTTCACTGGAAAAATCGGAGTAGCACTGAAAGAATGCGAAAAAATGCCTGCAGTCAATTTCAAACCAATTAGAGAAGGCATTGGTTTAACACACATATCAGAAGAGGTTATCGATGATCTTAGCCAAGATCAACAGTATTTGTACAAAATTATTGTGGCTATAAGAAGTGGGAATGTCCTTAAAGATTTGGAAAATACAAAACCCAGACCACTGAACCATTCTCGATGGCTGACATTAGCAAATCGTGTCTGCTGCCTATACATTGCAGAGAAAACTCCTTCATTGGTTCTTTATTCAATAATTTTCTTTATTGTTACAAATTATGGACCAAGCTGGTTCGATATCAAGAGTAGACCATATATATGGAATGGACCACATCACGTATTTGGAGCAATTAAAAGATTTCATCTTCTTCCAAAGGATGTTCAGAATGTAGTGAAGCCTTACATTGCTAGAAACGCATATTTTGCTCATTGCGAAAATGTCCTGATAGCAATGTTATCAGATACATCAGAACTAAAACGAAACAGAGCAGTTGATTTCATCATGAACATTAGAACAAAGGCGGAAAATGTGTCCAAAATCAGAGAATTTAAGGTTCTTGAGATAAATTTCAACGCAAACGCATGGGATGATATTATTTACTGGTCAAAAGAAATGCTGACTGAACCTCCCCTCACTATGGCACTCACGAATATTGAACGCAATGCACTTAGGGTTAAAAAACTGTGCCTACCCAATTATCCACTTCATTCACAAAGTGTCGAGAGGGCAATAAAACTTGTCACTGATGCGGCCTCATCTGTATATTCCCAAGAATCCCGTGATGGATTTATATGAGCAAGAATTAGGTCTCGTTCATTGCTGCCATGTATGGAAACCAAGAAAGAAATGACTTCACTTTTTGACAATTAGCTTTTAATTAGAGACTGAAATAATTCACCAAAAGTTCATAAAAGCAAACACTTCACGATTTTTGAAAAAGGGATCTTTTTGGAAGTGTATTGATTATGTTTCTGCAATTGTGGTAACGTCAATAATTTCTGTCATTGATTAGTGTTGTTGTAGATTATAGTTTGAATATTCAAAATTATATAAGGTTATTAATTATTATCAAAGTAATATACTTCGGTCATCAAAGAATTTTTCATTTATTTAGAAAAAAGTGATTTATTTGTGATATTTACAGAGGTAAATTTTGATAAAATTTAAAATTGAGAAAATAATTTATAAAAAGGCACTTTCTAATGTATTTTTTTATTTTGAATAATTGTTATTCTACAGTGTCTTTTAATTGGATGCATATTTTTCAAGTTATAATCATTTATATGTTTGACTAGTGGCCATTTTGTTTTTCTAAAAAATGCGCTAGTAGGGCAAAATTGATTTTTCTTTTATATCACTTTATGTCATCTATAGAACCAAAAACAGCAAATTATAGGTGAAGCAAATAAAATATTCCACAAAGAATTGTGTTTCACCCACCCTAATATATATATATATATATAATATATATATATATATATATATATATTATTTTTGTCCATAAATATTTGTCCTTCTATTTTTCAGCCCTTTACATCGTTTAATTAGGAAATGTTTAGGAAGGTGTTTTCTTATATCGCTTTCACCTTTCTTCTCTTCATTTCCCTCCTTTATCATATTTCCTTTCTATTTATTCATTTGTGCTGCACATTTTAATGCTGCGTGTACCATTTGTCCTGTTTTAATTTGCAGAAGTTACAGATGAAAAAGACCGTAATATTCAGTTTAAGTTAGCCGGACAGTGAGTTAATTAATGCAAGTTAACGTGATTATAAAGTTTGTGTACGCTTCTTGTACCAATTTTCAGAATTTTGTAGATGAACTTTTTTCCGGAACTGTACATATATAGGTTTTCTTTGCTTTCGATGGTTTCCGCCCGAAATGTTCATTCTGGCGAAGGTCAAGCTTTACACTCTACCTTAGACCTACCTTTAAACGGGGAAATATATATATATATATATATATAAGAGAGAAAGAGAGAGGGAAATAAACAAACAGATAAACAACATGATCTAGTGTTGCAATACAGTTTAACGGGATCCCCTGTTTGCCCATTTATTTACCAACCGTAGAAGGATGTTTACACTCCACCTTAGACCTACAGTTTAACACGGATCATTAGGTCACCCTGGCTTCCAACCTCGGAAGGACGCGCTGCCGCCGGGTCTTGAGCCCGACGCATATAATCGCGTAATATTTTATGGGTGTATAGACGGGTGTGTACGTGCCAAAACGAAGTATACACTGTGCCAACTGGCTGATAATGCCTGGAGGCACTGGCTGATTAAGCCGACTGGCTGATTAGGGCCCTATAAGACAACGGCCGCTCGGCTGAAGTCTTAATATGCGCTGGGCTCCTGTCAAGCAAACACCTCTCCTCCTCTCCTCCTTTCTCTCTTAGGTTAGGTATACCCTTTTGGGGGGTGAGCCCGTCCCATCTTCTCCCCCAAAGAGGTCTCCCCCAGCGGGACTTCATTACAACTTGGGGGATAACTCCGCCTCCAAGTTGCATAACCCCTTGTTGCTCTTGCAGAAACCCCCTCCCCATTTAGGGGGGGTGCCTTGCAACAATGGGGGTTTGGCAATCTTGCAACATTGATCAACATTTGCAATTGCAGTGCACTCTCTCCTTTTGCGCCCATACTACTCACATGCACTACTTCATCATAAAAGCTCTTCACCACATTCATGAGTCTACTGTCAACCCCATATATACTCAAAACCTGCCAGAATGCTTCTCTATGGGGGCGTCTATAAATGATGTCACGCTTTTAGGAGAGGGGGGTGGGGTCTGTAATTTTGTGACCTTTTGTCACAGAGGGGAAGGGGGTCTAAAATTTTTGTGACATCACAAATTTTTTTTTGCGTTATGTTGACATTTTGAAAAGTTCACTGTAAAAACTAAAATATTGATAGGATTCTTTTTGTCGGCAAGTGTAATATTATGTAGCTGAAAAACATAAATTCTCATACATCTGGCTGCTTGCATTGCTAGATATTATCAAAAAAGCTACTATTTGAATGAACTTAAAAAAAAATGTTATTTCACTCTATTTTTTTTACAATTTTACATATAGTTTGTGACCGTGACATGTATGATGGGGGAGGGGGTTCAAAATTTTGTGACCATTTGTGACAGGGAAGGGTTGTCTAAAAATTCGAAATTTTGAATGCATCATTTATGAACGATCCCTCTTCACATTACCATACTCTTTCTCAAACTCCATAAAAGCCACGTACGATAAATCGTATAACTTGCAATCCCTTTCACATACCTTCTCATTCACTTATCTCACTGCAAACACTTTATCTACGCAGCCTCTTCCACCTCAGAACCCTCCTTGCTCATCACTCATTAAGCATTCTGTAATACGACAAAGCGTTATCTAACCAAAATCGAATTTCATAATGCTACGTTCGCCCTCATGCAGGTATATGGATTTTAGATTTCAAATTACGCTTCAGATTTTGAATGAAAATACGAATCTAATCTAACTTAGCTAACCTAACCGGGCCTAATGTAACCTAACCTCTTTAGTATCAACCTTATGCATGTCAACATTGTGCAGATCGACTTTGTTCCGCTACCCGATCACAAGTTCTTAAATATTAACGTCTATTTCCAGCAAGTTACTTTTACGAAAAGAAATGTCAGTGTCATATAATTTTATTATTTTATTTTTTATGAGCAAAGAATTCAGTCGAAAGCTCTGATGCGATATCAGTCTAGAAATTAAATAATAATTCTCAAAGCAGTGATTGTTTTTCTTCAAAAACATTTCTGAGAAGATTAAACAATGAGAAGATTTAACAGTAAAATATTATTTTGAGATGTCGGGTGCGGGAGGGGAGGGTAAAAAAATGCAAGAAAAATCTACGATAACTGAAGAAGGACCTTCTTCTTCTTCTTCTTCTTCTTCTTGAGAGAAAATACTAACTCGTACATTATTATTCTTACTACTATTACTATCATTACTACTTTGTGTACTCATATCTCCTGATATTGATGAGTGAACAGGATAAAAGTAAAAGCACCATTACCCCCTTTAAGATAAAGATAAAAGTTGGTTTGAAATTTTGAATTAAATCTAAATTTAAATCGCCAGTCATGAAGATTCAAGCATAAAAAAAGTATGAGTTTTTAAACTCACGAAGTTATAAAACTAAAATGTAAAACGTGTGTCGGCTTATTTTTTTAATTTTACAAATGATTAGCCAACCCATTGAAAGAGGTGACATGTTTCATGAATTGCTCATAATGAAAAAGCTTTGGTCGACTTTCAAATTATTTTGTTTGAATAAAATGAAACTTTTTGCGTAAAGAGTCTTCATCGAGAAAATTAGATTCTAGTTTCATCTTTTTTCAAAACTCATCAACGTGAAAAATCGGTGTGAATCAGATTACTGACATTTTTTCATTATCGAACCTCGTATGTTTCTGAAAGTTAACTGTATCTTTTAAATTGATATTTGAGTTATAGGAATTGCAGGTTTAACTTACTCGCAATAAAATACTTTAAAAGAGAAAAGTTTTTTTAAATATCATGAACGTTAAATACAATATACTGGTGGATCGAAACTGTATCTGTGTGGCTTCCTTCATTACTGAGAATGTTTGTGATATCAGCTTTTTAAATAATTTACGATAATAAAGTATGAAATAGAATGTGTTTGGGACAAAGTTTATTCTGCATTGAAATTTGAAGTTATGCAGAAGTATCTATTTAATTATTTTGAATCAGTGGATTAAATTTCAAATTACATATTACAGGAAATATAACATTACATTAAGTTTTGCCAGCGCCCGTAGCTCAGTGGGTAACACCGTTTCCCTTTAAGTGAAGTGAAGACACTAAGGTCGGGAGTTCGTCTCCCAACGTACTGGTAATAATAATAATAATAGTCCGGGATTTAGCGCGATGTGCCGCGTTTGTCTGGCCTGAGCGCTGTACCAGTTTCAGATCCTTCTGACTGATTATTATTATTATTATTATTATTATTATTATTGTTACTTTAAGTTTGAAAGTTGACAAAATGAAACTTCATTGCATTCACTTTTTGAAAACAATGTTTTCTTCATATTTCCTTATAAATTTATTACTTATTCTTTAAAATTCGATGGAATTAAATGAAATTGCATCTCTAATACCTTAACCCTACACACATTTAATAATGAAATATTCAGTGAAGCCATGAATTTAAAAGCATAACATAATAAATTGTTAAAATTATTTTAACATTCTGGTCTGTCACATATCTTAATTATTGTAAACATATATTTTTTCAATAAAATTCTTTCATTAAGTCCTTGTATCAAACAAGTAAGAACTTCTGAACTAGGAGCAAAATACCCACTTCATCTTAAGTTAAAGCGATTCTTTCTTCTAATGTTCATATATATGAATTTCAACTAAACTTCACTGAACTAATTTTATTTTAAATTCTGCGGTACAAAGTTCTGTTTATCACAATTTTAAACTCGTATCAAAGGCTTTTAAAAAAGCTAAGTCTTATTTCACTATGAATATAAACGAATTAATTTTTTCTGCGTTTAATATCTTGATTTTAATCAACTTCACTTTCCCATAATAATGTAATTAGAAATCTAAGTCACTGATTAAAGGAAATGAGCAAAACAGACAAACAGACAAGGAGTTGACAAAAATAGACACCACGATGATTGTCCTCAAGAACAAATGGCAAAGCTCATCAGTGGAATGCCAGGACATGTGTCAACTTTACATAATACAAAGGGAGAAAGCAGCACGATTCTAAATATATTGATTCCATAAGTCTGTTATTGTTTATTGATTTTTATTATCAAATCAAAAACTATGAAAAAAACCGAACGTGTCCATTTACTTTTGTCAACCCTTTATATATTACGAGAAAACCGCAGTAAAGACGAAGACTTATAAATTGCTTGGAAGCTGCAAGTGTGTCAGGTAAGAGCACTGCTGGATTGTGGTTAATTGCAGCTTCCAAGCACACACACATATATATATATATATATATATATATATATGATGCAAACCCGCAAGGAAAAAGAAAAATGATTTCGTGTATTCAGAAGTACACCTCGTCAGGGATTGAATACACGAAAGGCCTTGGAATCACTTTCCTTTTTCCTTGTGGGTTTGCATCATTCATTCATTTCACGTGTCTAATTGTGAAATTCATCCCATATATATATATATATATATATATATATGCCTCGGTGGTGTAGTGGTTAGCGTCGCTGATTACGAATCCACCTGCATCGGGATCGAGACCCGGTGACGGCAGGCGGCGCAGGCAAAAGCCAGCTGTTCATCCTTTCACACCATAAAAAAATTGGTTGGTAGATAAATAGGTACTCTGGTTAAGACGCTGGGCTGGTGGTGGGGCATGGTTCGGATTCCACGTTAAACTGTAGGTCTAAGGTGGAGTGACAAGCTTGATCTTCGTCAGAATGAACAATTCGGGCAGAGGCAACACCAAGGTTAACCAAGGTTATATATACTGTATGTAAGGAATCACAACTTTTTAAATATTCTTCATTATAAACAGATTTAAAGATTTAGAGATTTGGCTTGGAATGAAAGGGGTCGTTTATTGAATAAATTTTAATATGCTTCTTGCATCCGTAATAATCCGTATACCTAATGCCACTAATAGTATGCGTGCATTTGAGGAGGAGAGGTGGGGGATGGGGATTGGGTAATGGGGGATGTGGGAGAGGGGATGTGGAGAGATTGGGAAAGGGAGGATTGGAATGGGAGAGGGGGGTGGGGGAGTGCCAAGAGAGAGGGGGAGTGCCAGATGAATATATAGTTAAGTAACCTAACCTAACCTAATGTAGTGTATTTTTTTTTAAATTAAAAATATAAAAATACAAATTGGCAACATCTGAGATGTGTCCAATATGCCGACTCAGAATGCCCAAAAATGGCAGTCTTTGGACGGGGTTTGCCCAGATAAGGTGTTTTTCGTGTTAGTATGTTATTGTTTATGTAATATATTAATTGTGTCTCTCTCTCCGCGATTAAATGTTAACGCTAATTCCGCCCTCGCATTACCCCTTTCGTCTAAGGCAGTGGTGCACAAACTTTTTTGATGTGAGGGCCAAGCGAAGAAAATAAATAAATGTATTAGCCTACTTACTTTCCATCTAAGTCATAAATTGGGTCACTTTCATATTCTAACTTTTTCATTGAATTGAAAAGACCCGTGGGGCCACTGAAAAGACCCGTGGGGGACACATTTGGCCCGCGGGCCAGGGTTTGTGCATCACTGGTCTAAGGTATTTCGGCATAAATAAAAAGTCAGTAAATAGTAAATAAAAGTGTATACTTTATTCCCCGGTCTCTTTTCTTTGTTCGAAATCATAATGCTGGCCATGGCTACCCGTTTGCCCGTGTTTATAAAGTACAGTGAAGCGAGTGTAAAGAGAAGAAAGAGTAATGATAAAAGAAATTGAATAAAGTAAAGTAAATAATAAATTGTAAATGAGGGGAATCACTAAATTTTTGGTGGCGACTGATGTTCCTTTAAATGAATTAAAAGAAAGGCATTCCCACGCCCTCTGTACGCGCCTTATATTTCGCCAAATACATTGCTACCCGTTTGTTCGTCTTTATAAAATTAGTAGAAATTCTGTTTCGGTAAATTAAATAGTAAAATGCATTGTGTACCTCAGTTTTAACCAGGAAACACCTTTGGGTGTGCCCCATTCAGTAAAAATTCATTTTAGCTGTAATTCAACATGGCGCAGGTCATTTTCGAACATTCTTCTCATAGCGTCATTTTCGAAATTTTTGAAGTCACACTGTTTCAACCGTTCGACTCAGTTTGAGTCAAAATTCGTGAATCGTTGTTTTTCTTCTCATGGAGTCCGTTATTTCGTTTCCTTCAGTCGTGGAGATATTTATTTAAAATTTAGAAATCCCGTCCGATGGCTCATTTCTTTTTTTTCTCTTCAACTTTTATTGCTTTTTATACAGCCTGCCTATTTTGTGTTTAAAAATTGTTTGGTGTTTATGTTTCCGGCATTAATAATAAGTGTGATAATAATAATTAGTAACTAAAGCATATATGGAGTTAAATTATTTGAGTTGTAATTAAATTGACATGCAGTTTTTATACGGTAGGTCTAAAATTTGGAGCGTAAATGTGACGCTTGCATTTCTAGGCATATATATATATATATATATATATATATATATATATATATATATATATAGTAGCAAATTGTAAAAGATTAAATAAGTAACAAAATTTTCCAGTATCTAGTGGCCAGTTTTTAAGATTGTTCTTCGACAGATGTATATAATTTAAGGGTTTCAAGCCGACACATGAACATCTTATGTGTATAATTTTAAGGTAGCTTTATAATTTTAAGGTAGATAATTGTAAGAGAAATTGTGAGAAATTGTGAGAAATTGTGAGAGAAAATTTTTTTTATTTGAAATACAGGAATTTGTTTAGTAAATTCTTTTGATTAATTAATTTCGGTTTTTTAATTTTTTATATACTGTACTTTCAATTTTATTTTATAGGTGGGCTGATTTTTGTTGTCTATTTTTTTCATTCTTTCATGAGTTTTAATGAAAATTTCAAGTGATATTTTGTATGGATAGGCTGATTACATTTTTTTTTAGTCTGAAATTAGATTTTATTTTGATGAATGTTTTTGCTTAACATTTTAATTTGGGTATAAATAATGAAAAATGTATTTTTACGTTCGCGCGTTTGCATAGAAAATATTACAAAATTATCAGGTTGTAACATAAATTCTGCTCGATTAGAAAACGGACGATAGGTAATACTCGTAGAATAACCTCAAGATAATGAATAGTTTTAGAAATGTTGCAAAATACACGCGGCGACAGGTTCGCAAATGTTTTATCACGATACAAAATGACTTAGGCTAGTGTAGGCTTAGGCTAGTGTAAGATTAGGCTAATGAATATTTTCTCTGGTGTTTTTCATACAGTTACAACGCCACCCCTACGATATTACAGTAATTGAAAAACCATGGAGCCCACGAAAGACCATATTCGATATGTGATGCTGCATGAGTTCCATAAAGGATCTAACACTAGTGAATCCGCAAGAAACATTCAAAGAGTTTATGGAAATGATGTTGTGAGCGAATGGATATGTAGGAGATGGTTTGAGAAGTTCAGAAATGGAGACTTCAGTCTGAAAGATTATCAACGAACAGGACAACCAAATGAGTTAGATGAAGAGTTGCTGAAAGCAACAGTGGAGGAAAACCCAACGGTAACTGTAAGAGAACTTGGCCTGCAACTCGGCGTTAGCCATATGACCATTCATCGTGATTTGAAGCTGTTAGGAAAAGTAGTGAAGGTTGGAAAATGGGTTCCGCATGATTTGTCGCAAGCGAATCTTCAACATCGAATCGATATTTGCAGATCACTGCATTTCCGGCAACTGCAGGCACCGTTTTTTAATCGGATCGTCACTGGGGATGAAAAATGGGTCCTCTATAACAATATTAAGCGTCGACATCAGTGGCTTAGCCGTGAAACAAAACCTGAACCTCAGCCAAGGAATGGACCCCATCCAAAGAAAATTTTGCTATGTGTTTGGTGGGATATGCAAGGAATTATTCATTTTGAGCTTCTGCCAGATAACCAAACAATCACAGCTGAAGTTTACTGCCAACAACTCCAACGACTGAAGATGGCATTACAAGAAAAACGTCCTGAATTAATTAATTGCAGAGGTGTTCTATTCCACCAGGATAACGCGCGCCCTCACAATTGGAGGCATTTGGTTGGGAAAAAATGCCCCACCCACCTTATTATCTGGACATCGCACCTTCAGACTACCATTTATTCAGAAGTCTGCAACACCACCTAGATGGACAAAAGTTGCAATCCAGGGAAGCTATCGAAAACGAAGTGATCGCTTTTTTTAACTCAAAACCAAAGGATTTCTTCGAACGTGGCATAAAAAAACTTTTCTACAGGTGGGAGGAGGTTATAGAAAGAGAAGAGAATTATATTGATGATTAATTTGTCATTATGTCATTTAATTTTTGTTGTGAATAAACTAAAAATTCGAGCAAATTTGTCTTTATACATTAAGTCATTTAATTTTTGTTCTGAATGAACTAAAAAATCGACCAGAATATATGTTCAATCTTATCACTGCAGTTTTATTTGGTTAGGAATATTTTTATTGAGGTACGCTTACAAAAAAAAGTGAACACTCTCTTCATTATGCAGTGATTTATTTTAATTTTTGTTTACGTAGTAGGCTGCGCTGTATTTTTTGGTTCAACATATCTTTTCTTATTTATAATAACGATGAAAATTTGTATTTAGTTTCACTTAGAAACGATAAATTAATGGAATTCCTGTGATTTACAAACCATGCTGGGTTTCGTGTGGAAGGAGAGAATTGTCTCTCAGATGTCATTTTGTGAATTACGATTTTTCTGCCTGTGAAATTTAACGTTGCAGGTTGGAATTAATGTACTAAATTAATTTTCGGTATAACATTTAAATTTTTGTTATTTAATGATTCTGTTTTGGAAACTGTATTATTTTTTAAACTTCATTTGGGTTTACTCGTGCAAATGGAAATCTAGATTGATTGCTGACCGGAAATGGAGCATTTTTAGATTGCTAGTGTAGTGAATACTCTTATTTTAGTTTCAAGATAAATGTTAATTTTACCGTCTTGAATTTCGGAATAGTTATAAATTCATTTTAAATTAGTTACCCCTCATAATTCAATTGTGAACCACATTAATACTAATTTTATGTATACTATATTATTTTATTGTATGTAAACATAATTAATTATATATCACAATTGTCAGTTAATTATTTATATTCAAATAATTATTTTAATCTAATACCATGTCCATTTACAAATAAATAATAGAAATCCAAGGGTTATATTTTCCACCTTTGTACTGTCGCAGTTTCGCCTAACGGACTCAATACGGCTAGTGAGATAATCACTGGTTGGCACTTAACTAGCGGCAGTGCTTATGGCTACATCATCCAGGTTAACCTATACCGGATAGATGCGCTACGGTCCCAAGCCGTAGCTTGCCTAGGCCCAACAACGACGACGTAAACCAACAATTGGTGACTCCGGAGTTGGATTCCCCCCTTTTACCCGAACGACTAGGATTAGACTGTAACGTCGTTCGTGCCCATCACCCCTTCACCGAGCGACTAGGAACCAGACTGTAACGTCGTTCGTGCCCATCACCCCTTCACCCGAGCGACTAGGACCAGACTGTAATGTCGCTCGTGCCCTCTGCCCTCACCCCTGCCCGTGCGCTCTGTGCCTGCGCTCGTCTCAACCTCCACTCCTTCGTTGGTAACTTGTCGTCTTGCTTGTACGTCAGCAAGCATAGGAGAAGATGCCTGACGACGCTGGTGCCATCTCCCACTTGAGCGTAAAGCTCCCCGTCTTCTGGCCGGGTGATCCATTTATTTGGTTCCACCAAGTGGAATCACAATTCAACTTGGGAAGGATCACCGCTAGCAGGACGAAATACGATCATGTTTTGTCCTCTCTACCAGCGAGCATCATCTCTGAAGTCCGTGACGTCATCGTGTCTACTTCCACGAGTGAGGACCCATACAACGATCTGAAGTCTGCCATCCTGTGCCGCACCACTGTCTCCGAGCGTGAGAAACTACATCAGTTAATCTCAAAAGAAGAACTTGGAGACCGTAAGCCCACTCAAATGCTGAGGGCTATGCAGTGCGCTCTAGGCGAAACGCGCACAAACCTTCGATAAGGACATCTTTAGACAGTTGTTCTTGCAGAAACTTCCTCCATCAGCTCAGCGTGTCTTGGCCACTATGGATTCTGCTACTCCAGTTGATAAACTAGCAGAAACTGCCGACAAAGTAGTGGAGATTGACACAGCTCCGGTCAACAACGTGAACACACACATCGGAACTGGAGTTGAAAGTGAAAGAGTTAAGTCAACAACTCAACCACGTTTGTTCTCTGCTACAAAATCAACGGCAAAGAAGCCATTCTCGGTCAAGATTTACGAAGAGGCATCGTTCGAGTTCCGGGAAGATCTGCTTCTACCACTCGAAATTTGGAAAGAAGGCTAGGAAGTGCATCTCCCCTTGCAATTTTTCGTCGGAAAACCCCAGCAGCGAGTCCTAATGGCGTCTAGTACTCGCACTGCCAACCTGTTATCATAAAGGACAGGAACTCTGGTGTCAATTTCTTGGTCGATACCGGAGCGTCAGTCAGTGTATTCCCTCAAAAATCTGGTCATACGCACTCGGAATCTCCGCCTCTATACGCTGCTAACGGTTCACGCATACCCACGTACGGTACTCAGTCGCGTGAACTAAACTTGGGCCTTCACCGATCCTTCAAGTGGATTTTCATCTGTGCTCAAGTGCGGCATCCCATAATCGGCGCTGACTTCCTCCAGCATTCAAACTCCTGTGGATCTTGACAAGCGACGCTTATGCGACCAGGCCACACTGCTTTCTGTTCTTGCCAAACAGGTTGCCCTTCCGGACGCCTCGAACTCTGCACTCTCCCTCGTTCCCCTAATTCCATGTACCAGTGCCTTTTCCAACGATATCCAGGAATTCTTCAACCTATGCAGATGGGTGATACCATTAAGCACACCATTACCCATCACATTACAACAAAAGGTCCCCCTGTGTTTGCAAAACCCAGACGTCTTGCCCCGGACAAACAAAGCTGCCAAATCGAAATTCCAGCTTATGATAGATCTTGGGATAATAAGACCTTCCAAAAGCAGTTGGTCCTCTCCCCTACACCTGGTCCAGAAGAAGTCAGGAGACTGGAGACCATGTGGGGATTACCGGTTTTTGAATTCGACAACCATCCCGGACCGATATCCGGTACCAAATGTCCAAGACTTTACTTCTCTTCTCCACGGCAAATCTATCTTCAGTAAAATAGATCTCGTTAAGGCTTTCCACCACATTCCCGTAGAGCCTTCGGATATTCCCAAGACTGCAGTTTGTACACCATTTGGGTTATTCGAATTTTTGAAGATGCCGTTCGGGCTACGGAATGCTGCGCAAACCTTTCAGAGGTTTATAGATGAGGTCACCAGAGGCTTAGACTTTGTTTATGCCTACATCGATGATTTGCTTGTGGCCAGCTCAACGGAAGAGGAACATAAGGAACATCTTTCACTCCTCTTTCAACGCTTAGAACAATACGGTGTTACTATTAATGCATCTAAGTGTGTGTTTGCACAGCCAACCTTGAATTTCTTGGTCACACGATTTCGCAGCACGGAATTACCCCCCTTCAGGACAAGTGTGAAGTGATAAAACATTACCCTATGCCAAATAATCAGCGTGAGTTACGTCGGTTTCTAGGTTTGGTAAATTATTACCACAAGTTCATTAAAAACTGTGCCAGTGTTCTTGCTCCTCTACACGCTATGATCACACACAAACGCAAGGTAACGAAATTGTTATGGTGTAGCGATAGTTTACAGGCGTTCGACATGCCAAAAATGCTATCAATAGTGCATTGTCTCTGTCATTTCCTATCAGTGATGCCCCCCTAACTCTGACGGTCGATGCCTCAGATGTTGCGATCGGTAGGGTGTTGGAACAAACCATTACCGGTCAACAAGCACCCATCGCGTTTTACTCGAAAAAGCTGCAGCCAGCCCAAACGCGTTATAGTGCTTTCGGACGTGAACTTCTTGCTATTTACTTAAACGTGAAGCATTTTCAACATTTCCTTGAAGGCCGAGAGTTTTGTGTTTTTACCGACCACAAACCTTTGGTCACTGTCTTCAATAAAAACAGCTGTAACCACTCTCCCAGAGTCATCAGGCAACTCGATTATATCTCGCAATTTACCACAGATATCCGCCACATCAAAGGTGTCTTGAACACTCCAGCGGATGCACTTTCAAGAATAGAGATTACTTCTGTTACCTTCAGCTCTACACTGTGGAATGCTATTGCACAGGATCAAGATAAGGATACGGAACTACAAGACCTGCTCAGAGAAGACTCCACTCACTCACTTTCCCTCAAGAAAATGAGTATGCCAGGATTGTCTGTGCCCCTCTATTGCGACGTATCAACAGCTGCTATTCGCCCTTATGTCCCTCCATGTCACAGACAAGCAGTTTTCACGGATCTTCATAAGCCCTCCCATCCTGGTATCCGTGCTTCGCAACACCTGGTTACCTCTCGCTTTGTTTGGCCCTCGATGCGGAAGGATGTCAAACATTGGACCAAAACGTGCCTTGCCTGCCAGCGTGCCAAAGTCCAAAGGCACACCAGGTCCCCCTTTGACGCATTTCCGCCCCCATCCCAGCGATTTGAGGTAATTCATGTAGACATTGTTGGCCCTCTTCCAGTGATTCAAGGCCAACGTTATCTGCTCACCTGTCTCGACCGCTTTTCCAGATGGCCTGAAGCCATCCCACTTCCTGATATCCAAGCGGACACTGTTGCAAGAGCCTTTCTTCATGGATGGGTATCAAGATTTGGATTGCCGACAAAAGTCATCACTGACCAAGGTCGCCAATTTGAGTCTTCGCTTTGGAAGAAGTTTACCAGCTTGTTGGGTACAGTACATGCGCATACCTGTGCGTATCATCCGCAAGCTAACGGCCTCGTCGAACGCTTCCATCGCCAGCTGAAGTCATCCCTTATGTGTCACGAAGACTCCCATTGGATGGATAAGCTTCCACTCGTGTTGCTTGGTATTCGCTCTGCATTTAAGAGTGATCTGAAGACTACAGCGGCTGAACTAGTCTATGGAACAACACTGCGGCTACCAGGTGGCTACTTCACTGCAGGGGATAAGTCATGTGATCCTACGGAATTCGCTCAAACACTTTCCTCTCACATGCAGTCCCTTCAGCCTGTTCCCCTCGATTGACTAGCCAACAGAACATCTTTGTTTCCCCAGCCCTCCAATCTTGCACCCACGTTTTCGTTCGTGTACCTCTCCCAAAACGGCCTCTCCAATGTCCATATGACGGGCCCTATGAAGTTCTCCGACGTACGCGCAAATCATTTCTCATCCAGCGCGGTTCCAAGGTCGACAAGGTTTCTATCGATCGTCTTAAGCCTGCGTTTTTGGAATCAACCTTAAGCGAGGTACATGTAGCTACCAAAAAGGTCCGGGGAAATCTGTGTCGTTCGGAACTCTTTGAACTTCCTCTCTGGTGGGGGAGTGTGTAGTGAATACTCTTATTTTAGTTTCAAGATAAATGTTAATTTTACCGTCTTGAATTTCGGAATAGTTATAAATTCATTTTAAATTAGTTACCCCTCATAATTCAATTGTGAACCACATTAATACTAATTTTATGTATACTATATTATTTTATTGTATGTAAACATAATTAATTATATATCACAATTGTCAGTTAATTATTTATATTCAAATAATTATTTTAATCTAATACCATGTCCATTTTACAAATAAATAATAGAAATCCAAGGGTTATATTTTCCACCTTTGGTACTGTCGCAGTTTCGCCTAACGGACTCAATACGGCTAGTGAGATAATCACTGGTTGGCACTTAACTAGCGGCAGTGCTTATGGCTACATCATCCAGGTTAACCTATACCGGATAGATGCGCTACGGTCCCAAGCCGTAGCTTGCCTAGGCCCAACAACGACGACGTAAACCAACACTAGTAACGTTTTTTGGTATCTATGTCCGCTCCCCACAAAGTGTAAGATGGTTCATTGTGTTTGATGACTTGATGACGTGAAGTTTCCGGTTTTCATTTTTGTCTTTTGTATTTAGATGTATCGATGTGATTTCTGAAGGTAGTTTGACTAATAATATTTTTTTTAATTATAATAACGGTTACTATGTATGAGCACGTTTATACAGTGCGTTCGAAAAGTCTCTCCGCAGTCAACTAACACTTTAAAAAAAGTGTTTGACAACAAGTGTAGACGAGTTGTTCTGTGCTTGCAAAATGGTGGAAAACACTTTCAACACATGCTGTAAAATCAAAAGGTTATGTAATAAAATCACTAAATCATGGTTGAATGAAAACATTGTAGTTTTTCAATTTCCTATGCGTTTAACATAGCACTGCGGAGAGACTTTCGAACGCACTGTATTTATACTGTGCAGTATTGTTTCGTTGTGTTTGATGATTTATTTTATTATCTTCTCCGATGTAACTGCCATAAGTAACCTTATTGGTAGCTAAGGCGTGATTAAATTTTTGTAAAATTCTGTGAAACTTGTCATATTTTTCCGTAAATTTGGCCAGAGAAAATTATAGTTATTGTTTTCGAAGTGAAGTGTTGAGAAAATTCTGTAAATTAAATGTGAAAAGTGATAATCAGTAGCAGTACTGTCAGAAAGAAACTAGGATCTTAATAAATCTAGGATTGGAATTTAAAAGTTACACTTAGTGGCTAGGATAAAGAAAATTAAGAATAAAATTTTTTTTTAATTATATTTATAATGAAAGCTATGTTACTAATTAAATGGGTATAACAAAAGGATATATAATTAAACTACACGGAAATTAACTTAAATGAATGGCTAAAGTGACTAAATGCAATTAACTAAACATAAATGACTAAAAGAAATGATAAATGACGATATATAAATATGTGCAGGAAAGCTTATTGCTCAAGTTAGTAAATAAATCAGAACTAGGCTAGAAAACCCCAAAATGGAATCTGGTGGATGCTGAGATGCAGACGACAGCCTCCAAGTGTATTTCTTATCAGTGAATTATTTACAAAAGAATCTGTTTCCTTTGCCGATGTGGTATCGGAGAGTACCAGCATTCAGAAAGAACCAGGTGGTAATGTATCGCAAACAGAAGTGAGGTTAGAAATGACTTGTCAGACAAATAACCTATCGCTTCTCCGGAAACGAACGTATGAACACATACACACTGATCGTTTAGAAAGGGTCAATGTGGGAGTAGAATTAAGTTGCAAATTTATAGTCTTAAGTTATTTTAGCTTTAATAGCTTTAATAAACTGGGCATTTAAAATGAACTGATAAGGATTAATTCTGGCCAAGAAGAGTATCTTCTTGACAAGTAGCCTACAAACTTTTCGATATTTTTTTTCAAAATTTCGAGAGGCTCGATTTGGAACCAACAAAGTTGAATCCGAATTCCATCCATTGAGTTTAGTTGACCCGAATTAGATGATCGATCACCGATGAGAGAGAGAGAGAAGAGAAGAGATGAGAGAGAAGAGAAGAGAGAGGGAGCGAGAGAAACAAAACCGAATGCGCAGCGACTTAGTGTAGGACAGTTTCGATCGAAGTTGGTCTACTGGTATTTCTGGCAATCCTGGTCCCGCTGCTCGAGGCTTTGCTGAATATCCGTTTTAGTACTCGGTAGGCAAACCACGAGCGTTTGAACGAGTGTCTAAGGCTTTACTGTCCATACAGGCATACAGTAGGTTCGTTGTGAAACCACCTACGGCGAAGCGATCGTTTGAGTAATGCCATGTAGGGAGTCTTTCTGCTGGACGTAGGAGGAGCAACATTCACCGACAAAAGTTGTGGTGAGAGAGGCAAGTTTCTTCGTCAACTTCTAGAATTGCAAATTCCGTCCAATTCCGGTGCGTGGTTCCACTTTCAGTATATCTCCATCCCTTGATCCTCTTTGAATTGGACGACTCTCTTGCTTTTCGCCATTTTTTGGAGAAAGAACGGAACCTCAAGCGTGCTGATCTGTTGCATGGTGATGCAACCCTTTGCATTCTAGCGAAGTAAACAGGAGAGTTGCGACTGAAAAGCTAAGAAGTCCGTTGTCAACTTTGCGGATTGTTATCTAAACAACACCTAGAAATTAATGTACAGTGATTATTATGTAATGAAATTATAAGTGAAAGGGTGCGATTATTGCCCAAATTTGTCTTCGTGTTTTGTTTGTGTAATAGTATGTGCGCTCTGGTCAGTATTTTTTGTAAACATGTTCTTCTTTCTATGTTGCTCTGATAGTAACTATGTAACTATATGAATATATTTCGGATGTAAAGCGGTCTTTGATGAGAAATCGCTGGAATAGATTGTGAACTTGAAATTTGTTGAAACCAGTTGAGAAAACTATCCTACATTTTACACGTAACAGCTTTGTTACAGGTCGTACATTTGATTATTAGTGTAAAATGTTATTTTATGCAAATGTGAAAATTATAAATTTTTTCTTTCGAACTATCCTACATTTTACACGTAACAGCTTTGTTACAGGTCGTACATTTGATTATTAGTGTAAAATGTTATTTTATGCAAACGTGAAAATTATAAATTTTTTCTTTCGATTTTTATAAAATGATACAAAATATCTCATGTGTGGAATTTGTCATTGAAATGATTTCTTGTTTGTTCTAACTTTGAACTTGTTAAAGAAAAAAAACTGAAAAATAAATAAATTTGTTGAAAGAAAATAAATGAAATAAGTAAGTTTTACAAGTGAAAACTTATTTTCAAGGGGGTGATGTGAGTGTAGTGTATTTTTTTTTAATAAAGATAATCATGTCTAATAAAAATTTAATAATGCTTTGTTTAATAAAGAAGAAAATAGTGTTAAGTAATAAATGCAAAAAACTTAACTTTTTTCTACATGAAGGTCAAAATATGATAATAAAAACCCACTCTAATAGACAGTTTATTTCCACAACAGTTTCGATGCCCACTGACATCCTCTTCGGGTGGATACAGAAAAACGAATGAACCAAAAACAAGAAGGAAAACAGTTCAGGGACCATTAAGAAATTCGCACCTAGGTTAGATCCCGTTCTCCCGACACTGGAAGGGCATTTTTATTAAAGGGACCCGCTTATAAGTACATTCGCACAAATTTAAAACGATCTTCTTGTTCTATACATACACAATTACACATTCTATTATTTTTTTACATATTTATTACATTTATTATTAAATTTATTACATTTAATATTGCATTATTATTTATTACAGAAATTATAAATTTATTATTACATTGTTGTTTATTATACAGAAATTATAAACCGAAAAACGAATGAAAAAGGCGAGAAGGAAACAATCCAGAGACCATTAAGAAATTCGTACCGTGGCTAGATCCCGTTCCCCCGACCCCAGAGGGGCATTTTTATTAAAGGGTTCCGTTTATAAGTACATTCGCACAAATTAAAACTATCTTCTTGTTCTATACTTACAGATTCTATTATTTTGATATAATTACTGCATTTATTATTACATTTACATTTTTTAACATTTATTATTACCTTTACACTAATTATTACATTTATTTTATTACCTTTATTATTACATTTATTGCATTTATATTTATTTCCACATTTATTGCTTCCATTATTACATTTACATTTACGTTTATTATTCCATTTACATTTTACCGAAAACAAAAACAAAAAAACCGAATGAACCAAAAGCGAGTAAGGAAACAATCCAAAGACCTTTAAGAAATTCACACTTAGGTTAGAACCCGTTCACCCGACTCCGTAATGGAATTTTTTGACCAAGAATCTCATTAAAGTGTCCAACTTATAAGTGCCTTCTCACAAATTAAAATTATCTTCTTCTTCTATACATACAGATTCTATTATTTTTCTTTTGACATAATTATTACATTTATAAAGTACCTTACTTGATTCCCAATCTGTAGCATGATTATTTTGGCTGGCGTGATAAAAAATGGCATTATTAGTATTACAACTTCTGAAAGCATATTTGTGTTCTTTAGTACGGGTTTCAATATTTCTTCCAGTTTCTCCTACGTATACTAAATCACAACTTTTACAGGGAATGCTGCAGACACAAGCTTGTTCCTGTTTTGCAACGTTATTCCTAACCAATTTACTTTTCACAGTAGACGAAAATTTGAACGCCAAAGCAAACTTAAAATCTTTCATCAACGGTTTTACTCTTTCTAAGCCGGTAATGTAAGGCAAACTGACATATTGTTTTTGGTTAACTGAAGGTTCCCCAGGGGCATTAAAAGATTTTCTGGCTTTAAAATATGCCTTTCTGATAAACCACTCAGGATATTTTAAACCCTTAAAAATGTTCCAAATCTTTGAATAAAAATGCCCTTCCAGTGTTGGGAGAACGGGATCTAACCTAGGTGCGAATTTCTTAATGGTCCCTCGACTGTTTCCCCTCTTGTTTTTGGTTCATTCGTTTTTCTGTATCCACCCGAAGAGGATGCCAGGAGGCATCGAAACTGTTGTGGAAATAAACTTTGTCCATTAGAGTGGGTTTTTATTATCATAGTGTTAAGAAATTTAATTATGGTTTGTATGTAAATAGCAAATTGATAATGTTTTGTTTGAAATTAAAAATATAAAAATACAAATTGGCAACATCTGAGATGTGCCCAATGTGCCGACTCATAATGCCCCAAAAACGGCAGTCTTTGGACGGGGTTTGCCCAGATAAGTTTTTTTCGTATTAGTATGTTATTGTTTATGTAATATATTAATTGTGTATCTCTCCACGATTAAATGTTAACGCTAATTACGCCCTCGCATTACCCCGTTCGTCTAAGGTATTTTGGCATAAATAAAAAGTCAGTAAATAGTAAATAAAAGTGTGTAATTTATTCCCCGGTCTCTTTTCTTTGTTCGAAATCATAATGCCGGCCATGGCTACCCGTTTGCCCGTGTTTATAAAGTACAGTGAAGCGAGTGTAAAGAGAAGAAAGAGCAATGATAAAAAAAATTGAATAAAGTAAAGTAAATAATAAATTGTAACTGAAGGGAATTACTACAGTAACCTAACCTAAAACATTTTAAAATATAACAAATAAAAAGAATTAAAAGGATATAAGATTTAGAGGCCACCTGGTGTGATGCAGCACGCTGATCCAATGCTACTATAAATATAGAGTATAGTTACCTAACCTAGCCTAACCTAAACTAACCTAACCTAGGTTACACAACTTCGAGTGCACGCTGACACATGCATATACACATAGGCTCAATAGAACTTCAACTGTTCAGATGTGTTCACATCACCGATGTGCGAGTGACAAATATATGTGGTCTTTCTTTAGGCAATTATGGGTAGAACCTAAATATGAACGTGTGTTTAATAATATATATATACATATATATATATAAATATATATATATATATATATATATATATATATATATATATATATCTATATATATATATATATATATATCAATAATAATAACTGTAGGCAATAAGATTTATTTATTTATATATATGCAATTCATCGTTTCTATAATTTCAAAAATTTAAGTCCTTCCATCAGACAAGTTAATCCTTTTTAAAGCCTAAATATGGAAGATACGATTTTCTCTGCCGTTCACCATCAATGTTATATTCTTCAAGTTAAAATGTTCATACTTGAATAAAAATTTGTTATTTTTGCCTGATTTATGATTTATATACAGTTATCTTAACAATAAAAAGATGAAGACAGGAAGATTTATTTATTTATATATAGTACAACTAAAAAGGTTTAATGCTTCCCTTCAAGCGAGCTAATCCTCTTTTTATAAAGTTTAATTGTATCCGATTGCTACCTTCACCAACCGCAGCCCCATTGCCATTTTCCCTTTTCAAATTAAGCTGTTCTATCAGGAGCACATAATAGATTTTACTTAATTTTACCTGACACCTATCTCGACAATCTTTCAGTCCATCTTTAAAGACCTTTAAGAAATAGACCTCTTAATAAAATCAAGTGTACTCAAGATAATCTTCTTTAACGCTCAAATATATCCGATGCCTCTCAGGTTCTACTGAAAAATCTTTGAATCCATACCTCTTCCATTTTCGACTTCACCTTCAAACACAGGGCTCTCTCTCTCTCTTTCTCTGCTGCCATACCCTCAAAACCAGTCACCCCTGCTTCAACGCAGCCTAAGTGGTTCAGTCGTGACATCGCTTCGGCTATCCGAAATAGAAAAGTAGCGCATAGGAGAGCGAAGGCCAATCGTTCCCATGAGAACACTGAAGCGTATGTCCGCCTGTGTAGGGAAGTGAAGGCGAAGGTTAGGCTAGCGAAACGTAACTACGGGTGGCAAGCCTCTGCAAGGGGAACCCTAAGGAGTTCTTCAGTTATGTTAATAGTAGAAAACCCATTAGAAGCATGATAAGGACCCCAGCGGCGTTCTGCGGACCTCCGACGCGGACATCGCTAATGTGCTTAATGAGTACTTTGCGGGAGTGTTCACCAGGAAGGACACCCGCGTCATCCCCGAGACAGGCGTCAGGCCACGAAGGTGCTGGCCTGGATAGTGTTCGGTGTACCGCGACAGTCGTTGCCGATAGAATAGACAAATTGAGCGCGTTTAAGGCTCCGGGCCAGACCAGTTTATCCCCAGAGTGTTGCGGGAGGTGCGCGACCAGGTGGCTCCCCACCTGGCTACAGTCTTCAACAAATCGTTGGAGACGGGCCAGGTGCCTGGTGACTAGAGGGAAGCCAACATGACTCCCTATTTTTAAGACAGGGGATCACGAAAGTCCAGGGAACTATCGTCCCATTAGTCTCACTTCAGCTGTAGGTAAATTATTAGAGGGGATAATAGCGGATAGGATCGTTGACCATTTGGATTCCTACAAGCTGCTTGGGGACTCCCAACATGGGTTTACACGGCATAGGTCGTGTCTCACCAACTTGCTCGAGTTTTTCCACGTCATGTTGGGTGAGTATGATAAGAGTAGGGCGACTGATATACTTTATCTCGACTTTCAGAAAGCCTTTGATAAGGTATCTCACCGCCGGCTAATGGCGAAAGTGCGCGCGCTGGGTATCGGTGGGGAAGTAGGTAGGTGGATTGAAAACTGGCTGAAAAATAGGCGGCAGAGGGTTGTAATTAAAGGGGTTAGTTCGGGTTGGGCTTCGGTCACTAGTGGAGTTCCTCAGGGCTCCGTTTTATGGCCACTGTTGTTTATCATTTACATAAATGATATCGACAGTGACATCGTCAGTCGGATCGCCAAATTCGCTGATGACACCAAGCTTTGGGCCAATGTTGGGACGCCCGAAGTGATTGAGCAACTGCGTGCGGACTAGGTAGGATACGAGAGTGGTCCGAAAAATGGCAAATGCCGTTTAACTTGGATAAATACAAGGTGATGCACACTGACTACGCTAATCCCAAGTCGGACTACTCCATGTTGGGGAGTAATATCGAGGCGACTGATTTGGAAAAGGACTTGGGTGTGCTAATTAGCAGCGACCTTAAGTTTACCAAACAGAGCGTAGAGTGGAAAAGAAAGCCCAGAAGCTGTTGGGTTATATCAGGAGGCAATTTCAGTTTCGGAACAAGGAGATTGTGCTCTCTCTGTACAATTCCCTGGTTCGGCCGCACCTGGAGTATGCTGTGCAGTTCTGGTCGCCCACCCTCAGGAAAGATATTGAAAGGCTGGAGCGAGTGCAGGCGAGGGCCACAAAGTTAATCCCTTCCGTTAGGCATATGGGCTACAATCGACGCTTACGCGCCCTGGACTTGTTTTCGCTAGAAATTCGGAGGCTGTGCGGTCAACTCATAGAGGTTTTCAAGCTCTTAGCGGGTTCAACGATGTCGATTTTAGAAGCATGTTTTGTTTAAATGATAACCCAACTCGCAACAATGGTTGGAAGTTGGATTTGAAACGGTTTAGGACTAGTGTATGTGGGAATTACTTTACGTATAAGATCTGTGACACGTGGAACTGTTTACCTTCAGAAGTTGTGACAGTTCCTCTGTGGATCATTTCAAGAAAAGGTTGGACCAAATCTTGCACACTATTTGAGTGTGTAGGAAATTTTCAGTGGCACCCGTTGCTATTGGTACTTCCTCGGTATGGGCCGCAAGGCCTTTTGAGGTACTTCTTTTCCTTGTAACTCCTTGTAACTCTCTCTCTCTCTGTGTACCTGTTCATAAATTTTTAATTTACCAGTTTATAAATATTTCATGTCATTTGTTATTTTTCATGTTAAATCAACGCCTTATTATTCAATCGTAATAATGATTTGGAAGCTAATTTCCAAATTACAGGGTGTCCTATGGTGATATAAACAGTGTAACGTCAATTGTGTAATTCATTATAAGTCATTACGCTTATATATGTATATATTTGAGTTCATATTTTAAGTTCGAAAGGTAATTTCTTTTATCAAGTCAGAAATAAATTAATTAAATTATGTTATAATGTTTCAGACCAACAAAGACACTAGGATTCACTCATGGCTGGTCCACCTGACCGTGTTTGTAATTGTGTATTGCGCATGTCCTCTGTGGTGGTTGAGGGGACCTTCAATTTTACGTGGGTTCCGAACCACAGAAACCTTAATTTTACTACCTTAAACTATACCCAATCTATCAACATATGCATCTAATTAGATAGCTGTTTGAAGGGTTGCTTAGTATCTAGCTTCTCCCATATAACACCTCTGAAGGTCTTGAAAGATTCGTTTTCGGGTGAAGTTGATTTTCCAAATACCTTTAGACACACTGCTGACAAAACTCGTTCTGCCATATGGTGGCGACAAGCGAGCCATAATAATTTTTTTCCAAAGAGGTCTTCCAGTACTTTACAAGCCCCCTTTTATCCAGCCAGTATTGGATGAGGTAGTATCGAATACCATTCCATAAACCTTATCCTGTAATTTCCATTCTTGGATTGTACTAAAAACAGTACAAGCTTGTGTCGATCCAGTTGAGACACCGATATCGGGTATCGAGAGAAGTTTCTCAACATTCTCTCCCGATATAAATATTGCCAATCGATCCTGCTTTCCTCCTGAAACATTCAGTATCATTTTGCTGTCCCAGTAGACTACACAATATTGAAGTGGGTTGAACGACTCTTTAATAGTGTCAACAGTAGCTTTCCTCGACTTCTTCGCAGCTCGCGCAGAAGTACTTTCCGATAATGACATCTCTTTTAAATCTAGCCCACATTCAGCTGCTACCACAGATGCAAATGTCGAGCGTTGTCCGAATGATAGTCCTAAACGATCAGCTGTATTAGATATTAATGATGACTGTAGTAACTTAGGACGTTTTGATGGGCCTGGGCTCGGAGTGAAATCATCTTCACCATTACTTGAGTCTACTAACTCGCCTTCAGATAATTCAAGTTTGTGTGTTACTTCTTCTAATGCCTTTCGCTCTTTTTCTTTCAATTTTCTTTGTTCTTCACCTTCTATTCTAGCAGTCTTTTTGATCAGTTTGGCTACATAAGCTTTATCGAGCGGACCCAGAGAATATATTCTAGCACTTCGCTGATCTTCCAAAAAGCGAAGATCCTCATTCTTCTGTTGTATAGTTCTCAATGTATCATTTTGGATCTCATTACATACATTTTCAGTTGATATATCAAATAAGTTATCTAAACGAGACAGAAAAGATGTTTTTTGGATTTCATAACATTTCTTCTTTATATTTTGCCCAACTTCTCATGCTCTTTTATGAAATCCACAAATTTTTTTTGGGTCCTTTCTGCTCTCTAACGGATTTTGATGGCACGCCAGCCATAATCCACACCTTTTCTACTTTATCTAATACTCTCAAAATATTTTCTTCCTTTGACATATTGTCGCTTTTCATTTGATCCCTTCTCAAGAGGAAAAAGTGATTGAGAACTTCACTATTCGTTGGAAGCATGCTTCCTTCTCTTGCGCAGATGTCTTCCACTAACTTTCCCAATAAAGAATCATATTTTCTTAGGTCTGTTCTTAATATTGGCTTACTGCTAGCCATGACTATTGACTAATTTTAATAAACTATGAAATTAAGCAAATCTATAATAGAATTCTGAAAGCAAAGCAAATTTATCATACATTTGGTTATATTTGTATACTTTTTGTAGATAAACCCTGGAAATACTGTAAATAAATGTTATAGAAATGAAAACAGAGGGAAAAATTTCATAAGGTCCACTCAAATATCAGCACCGTATACAACTAAAATAGTTTTAAAACGTTCACAATAAGAGGATACCGTTATTCTCTACATTTTGGTAGCAAAATTTTGAAATACGATGATTAGTAAGGAAACTATGATCAGAAATATCTCTAAAAATCACCATTTTTTGTGTGAATAGGGGGCTTATTTTTCAAATGGGGGGCAGGGACCCTAAATATTATCCGATTGTCTTTTTTTTGTTTATTCATGGTTTTTGGTCAATTTGTCACAATATAAGAGGTAAGCACCATAACTTTTCAAAAAAAGTCCAAAAGTGACACCCTAATATACAGTTTAGGGTGGTAAATTTCTTTAAACTTATGCCACCCTTAAATATTAATGGATTTAGCTCAAAATCCGGTCTTAGTGAAATAGTAAAGGAAGTGTGAATACGATAATTCAGCAACTGTGATACTCAAAAGTGTGTTCACGGTTTGTTCCTCGCGAGCTGACTGAAAATCACAAAGCCCAAAGAAAAGAAATTGCTGCTGAGTCTTTGGTTTGATACGAGACAGAAGGAGATGACTTCCTTTCACAAACTGTGACTGGGTACACCACTTTGAACTCCCCACGCAAGAAAAAGTTCAAAATGGCTCGCTCAGCAGGAAAGGTTATGGCTACCATCTTCTGAGACATGAAAGGAGTGATTCTGGTGGACATTATGAAGAAAGGACAAACAATCAACTCAGAGGCATATATTGCTACCTACAGAGACTCCAGAGAAGTATAAAGCGAGTTCGACCGGAGATAAAACTGGAAGACGTCCTTCTTTTGCACGATAACGCAAGACCACACAACAGTTTGCAAACAAGAGAGGCCATCACAAAAATGCGCTTGACTGTGTTACCCCACTCTCCATACAGCCCGGATGTGGCACTTTCAGACTTCCATTTGTTTGGGCCAATGAAGGATGTTATTCGTGGAAGAAAGTTTTAGAGTGACGATGAGGTTGTTGAGGAGGTTAAGAGGTGGCTCCAGCGTAACCCAGCGGACTTTCACCAGCAAGGAGTAAAGGCCTTTGTTTCGAGGTGGAGGAAAGCTGTCGAAAAGGATGGAGACTATGTGGAAAATAAAAACTTGTAAAAAAGGTATGTAACTACTTGTGTACAAAATTTCCGGAACTTACAAAGAAACTTGGAAATAAAAAAAAGGTGGGCCAAATATATTGAGTGGCCCTCGTAGTATTAAATTTATGAAACTAAAATAAATTATTTTATCATTTTACTGAGTAATAAAACTTTTTAACATCATTTTACCTGCGTTATATGAGTAACAAATTCTGGTGCTGTATATTGTGGAGTGAGCTAAGGAAAATTATTTAAACAAATTTGAAATATAAAAATATGAAAATTAAAAGTTTTCACCTTTGATTAGTAAAATTTATGAAGGGAATTAAATTTTTAAAATCTTGGCAAAGATTCAGCATCGGCAGTTTTTCATGGAATCGGCATCAGCATCAGCTAAATTTTGGAATCGGTGCATCACTAATTCGTACTTATTAAAGTTGACTACAGATGTTACAGCTACAATATTAAACTAAAAATTCCTTAGAGAATAATAAATTTTGACCGGTCTGAAACAGTCGAAAATAACATTGGAACAAATTTTAAACATTCTCAAGCACTTTAATCGATATATTGAACACAAATTTTTTCTGTTAAATCAAAACTAATATCTAAAACTAAATACAACCAAGGGATTACCCCAATACTAACTGTGGGTATTAAAAGCAAACACTCTTTTTAAATTATGAAAAACTGATATTATCATTGAACGCACATATAAAACTATTGTCACAGACTTAATGCAGTCTTTATAAAAAAGAAATCGGATTAATGTTCAAATACTGATCAGCAAAAATCATTGCTATTTTCAATTCATGTCAATGATTTTCATCTCTCAGTCAAACAGACTTGCATACAGTATGGAAATAATACCACATTTACTTCTTCCCATCATAATTTAGACCTTTTCATAAATTAAATGAAAGGATAGTTACAGCATGTCTCTAAGTGGATGTGCTCTAATAAACTTTTACTGAATCTAACAAAGTTATTCCATATGGTGATTACAACGAAAAATTTAAATGCTATCAAATATAAAATGATGATACTATTCTTGCAAGGGTGAATGAAGTTAAAGTGTTTGACATTAATTTAAACGAAAAATCAAATTTCAAGTCAAGTACGACATATCAAATTCAGAATATCAAGATTTCTACTCATATTATTCAAACTAAAAAATAAGATTCTTTCTCAAAACGTGATCTTTACCCTGTATTATGCTTTTATTCATCCACATTTACTGTATTGCATTACAACATGGTATAGCTCAAAGAAGTATATAAAACAACTGGAAGTTATTTATAAAAAATGCCTGCGAACCCTCTCAGGTAATGATAACAGACAAAGTTACGCTTCCCCAATGTTTAAAGTGGCAAATGTTTTAAAACTAAGCGACTTATACAAATTCAATGCTGCTGTCAGTTTGTACAAAGCTATCAATAAAAATAACCATACCTCATAAATTCGCATGAAACGCGTAATCATTATAACACAAGACAGCCCAGATATTTTATGCACAAACCAAATTATAGAATGGAAACTGCAGAAAAGGTGCTTCTTCAAAGGAGCAGATATATGGAATGCACTTCCCATAAATATTAGATAGGCTTCATCATTAAATGTACTTCGCAAACCACTATAGAAGTAGCTCATTAACTCCTACTGATATAGAAGTTCATGATCGGCATTATTATTTTTTTAATGCAGGAAGGAAGGCCAAGGGCAATGCCCGCAAAAGAGAGCCAAAAATCAACGACTGGAGTTTTCGAAATGCCGAGACACTCTGCTTTTGAAAGATGGGAAGGCATAGACAGGAGGAAAGATGAATTGAGGAAGATTGTTCCAGAGTTGACCGGGTGAGTAGATGAAGGAGTGAAAATACCGATTAACCCTTGCAGTAGATAGTTGGACAGAATAGGAATGAGAAGGTGTAGAAAGTCTGGTACTGCGTGTTCTCCTTAAAGGAGGAGGCATGCATTTAGAGAGTTCAGAAGAGCAATGTCCTTTATGATAGCGATAGTAAAGAGAGAGTGAGGCAACATTGCGGCGAACAGGAAGAGATTAAAGACAATCAGTTAGAGACGGGGAATTGATGAGACGAAAAGCTTTTGATTCCACCCGGTCAAGTACGACTATGTGTGGGTTGAACCACTCCACACATGAGAAGCATACTCCATTCAGGGGCGAACAAGACCCCTGTACAGAGACAGCAACTGAGTGGAGGTGAAGAAACCGCGGAGGCGGTACAGCACACTAAACCTCTTTGAAGCTGTTTTAGGAAAAGAATATATGTGATTTTTTCAGGAAATATCACGAGAAAAGGACGCCAAGAATGTTACGAGAAAAGGAAGGATTGAGTTGTGTGTTGTTGAAGGTAAGGGGTAGTTGTGTAGAAGATTTTGACGAATAGACAGATGAAAAAAATGAGTTTTTAAGGCAATGAAAGCCACAAGGTTTTCTCTGCCCCAATCAGATAGAACAGAAAGATCAGAGGTCAGGTGTCCCATAGCCGTCCTACGCGAATCATGAAGTGACTGCTGTGAGGGACGCTTTGGAAAGCGGATGGAGAAGTGAAGAGTGGTATCATCAGCATAGGAGTGAATAGGACAGGAAGTGTTAATTAAAAGATCATTAATAAATAAAAGGAAAAGAGTGGGTGACAGGACAGAACCATGAGGAACACCACTGTTAATAGTTTTAGGAGAAGAACAGTGGTCATCTACAACTGCAGCTATAGATCAGTCAGAAAGGAAATTAGAGATGAAGGCACAGATAGAAGGATAGAAACCGAAGGAGGGCAGTTTGGAAATTAAAAATTTGTGCTAAACTCTATTAAAAGCTTTCGATATATCTAGCACAAAAGCAAAAGTTTCACCGAAATCCCGAAAGGAGGATGACCAAGAGTCAGAGAGCTATGCAAGAAGATCGCTAGTAGAGCGTCCCTTGCGGAATCCATACTGACGATCCGAAAGAAGATTGTGAGAAGAAAGGTGTTTAACACTCTTCCTATTAATGATAGATTCAAAAACTTTGGAAAGGCAAGAAATCAAAGCAACTGGACGATAGTTGGAGGGTTGAGAGCAGTCACCCTTCTTTGGGACAGGCTGAATGAAAGCAAACTTCCAGCAGGAAGGAAAAGTACCAGATGAGAGACAAAGACGAAAGAATTTGCCTAGGCAGGTGTTAGCACAGAAGCACAGTTCTTAAGAACAACAGGAGGAACACCATCAGGACCATACGCCTTCCTAGAGTTGAGCCCAGATAGGGCTGAAAAAACATCTTTAGAAGAGGTTCTAATTGGAGACATAATAAAGTTAGAGAGGGGAGGAGATGGAGGAACAGCACCGGAATCGTCCATGGTTGAATTGTAAGCGAAAGTTTGAGGGAAGAGTTCAGCTTTGTGAGGAGAAGAGACGGCAATTGTGCTGTCGGAATGGAAAAGGGGAGAGAAAGAAGAGGAAGTGAAGTTGTTGGGAGGTTCTTAGCTAGATGCCAGGAAAAGCGAGAAGAATTAGAATTGGATAGATTTTCACATTTTTGTCGAATGAATGAATTTTTGGCGAGTCGAAGGACAGATTTTGCACGATTCTGGGCAGAAATATAAGCTGAGTGAGAGTCAGGAGTTGTATGGCGACGGTACCTCCTGAAAGCCTGCTCTCTGTGGCAGATAGCATTGGAACAAGTAAAGTTAAACCAAGGTTTTTTGCATTAGTAGTAGGAATATAATATGGAATGTACGCCTCCATGCCCGAGAGAATCTCCTCTGTGATGCGCTCTGCACACCCAGAATGGCCTCGGACACGGAAGCAGTAATGATTCCATGGGAAATCACAGAAGTACTGTCTAAGGGCCTCCCAATCAGCGGCGCTGAAGTACCAAAGGCGTCTCCTCTTGGAAGGATCCAAAGGCCGAGTTGGAGCGACAGGACAGGAAACAGATATGATTATGATCGGAGGAGCCCAACGGAGAGAAAAATTTGACAGAGTAAGAAGAAGGATGAGAGATAAGAAATAAATTGAGAATATTGGGCCTATCACCAAGGCGATCGTGGATACGAGTAAGGTGCTGTACATTATAGGCCGGGTCGTTTTTACTTGAAAAAATGTTTTTGGGAAGTTTAATTTACCTTATATTACGAAAGTTTGTGTACCTACATACGAAGTATCATGACAAAGTTTCAAGCTTTTATGTAAATATTTTGAGGTTCCACAAGTCACTTAAAATTTTGGTGATTTTTTCCGATACTCCGTATAGTAAACTACAGCTCTTTGCTGACTTCCCATGATAATTTACAGGGCAAATCACCCAGAATTCACCACGAGGAGGTGGCTGTAGTCGAATTCCACACCATGCCCAGCCAAACCTCCCTTCCATTAGTTTTTACATGTACTTTATTGACATTTGTATTCGCATTTTGACTTAAATGTAGGCATGTTTGATCTTGAAGCAATCCTTGCCTTTATAAAACCACCTCTATTTTCCTGGCCACAGACAGAAGTTGATGCTTCTGTTACAGGTTTGACATGTCTTTCCACAGCTTGTGAATGACATGGGTACTTTTCAATAGAGGGTTAGTTTCATCACCCCTTACGGTAAGCTCTAACTGGGTGTTTGTCAAGCTTTTTGTCAGAGGTGGTTCATGTCTTGGGTAGTCTCCAAATCGAATTAAATCTGTGTAGTCTCTTGCCAAGAAATTAATTTTAGGCCGTCTAAATTCTCTAATGCCCGAGGACACACTTTCCCTGGCTAAGAGAATACGCCGGAAAGCTAACTCTCTCATCACTTGCCTTTCATGAAATAACATCGAGACCAATAAAGTTTCTGGGTGAGCAAAATGTGCCCCTCTTTCAATAACAGGATCAATGACTGCCTTTAAGCTCATCAGATAGGTATCTTGAACTAGATATCATAAACCAGAGGTGCCTTGGTCCCTGGTAATAGTAAGGATTTCGCTTTATATTAAACCACGTTGAGGCAGAAACGCGAACAAAGAATTCGGTCAGAGTTTTCAAGTTTTCTGACGGCTTTTTGGTCGCAACATAAAGTCTAACTATCCTGTTGGCTGTCGTAAGCCATCTGGCATGGTTCAAAGAACTGGGTTGCGGTTTTCAAGGTTTTGGGAACATTGGCCTTCTATGACTGCATTACAAATTTCCATGAGATACTTTTGATCTTGGCTTAGATCGAGATCCCCCGGAATAGAAGGCATATTACTTGATTTGATTGTTTCAAACTTGACAACTGGCATCTTTTCGCTTGCGCAGTAAGACTTTTGCCAACATTTCCAGCAAGGGCTTTTGGTCCTTTGGTTTTACCATCCAAATAATTAAACAAATGGCGGAGAGGTAGCTCATTGTTATGCAGCAAACACACGAACCAATGAAAAGGAGTATTGTAGTGTACCTCTAGTTGCCTGATAACTCCATTATGTATGCCAGTGTTTACATTGGTTCCATCACATCCAGTGACCTTCAGATTGTCTAGCTTAATATTGTTACTGTTAAGAAACTTTATCACTCCCTTAGAAATGTTAGTTGAATTTCCAGTCACAGGAGTGAAGTGCCCAAAATATTTTGATTCTGGTTCAGCTATAAGCGTGATGTGTTCCTCAGTAATTGTTGTACTGTAGTACCTCCCATCCTTACAGAGATTTGCTTTAGTTAAGTCCTTTCTTCCATCAAAATACAATGTTTCTATTCTTTCTTCACTTGATTTACTCAACTCCTCTCTGATCTTCTTTCTCTGCCGTCTCACCTTATCCACAACATTGTGATAATCTTCAGAGGTAATGAGACCAAAATCTTCCAGAACAGCAGAGGCAACGGCTGCACCATATCTGTCTGATATTCCGAATCGGTCACAAGTTTTTGCTAATGAAGGCAATTTGCGAGTGAGCTTATGTGCTTCGCCTGATTTCTTTATAATTCCTCAATATGATCATCATCATCACGCTCTCTATCTGTATCTGTTGATGTGTCAGAATCAGGAATTGTGAAAGTTATCCCAGTCCATTGACTCTTCCCTCGAAGTGGATGTTTTTAGAAAATCATGCTCTTTCTTGTTCTTTACGCTCAGATCTTATTTGCAGTTTCTTCGTTGTCTGTAAATCAATACTGCCTATTGCCATTTTTCGTGCACCTCTTTGGTCAATTAGGAAAGAACGTTCCATGGCAGGAACTTTTAGTTCTTTTTCACAAGTGTAAGAAAAGAGATCATGGCATTTGCAGGCAGCAATATCAAAAAGCCTTTGATTTTTGGATTTGAGCGCGGTCAGTTTAGATTCAAAATCTTTCCTTTTTCTACCAGTTTTCATCATATTTTTAGATTTTTCATGACAATCCTTTACTCTGGCTAATATTTACTGTTCTGATATTGTTGGAATTGATGCACTTTTCCAGATCTCTTTTACCTTTGATGCAACTATTCTTGCCACATCATTAGCATTTGGCTCTTTTTTCACCTCACTAGCTATAAGTAAGAGATAACTTGTTTGTAAATATTCTTTTAAAACGTCTTCATATAGGGGAAGTTGATTTCCACTGAGCTAAGCTTTCCCAAAAAGGGAAACAGCTGGACTCATGATTGTTTCAACAGTTGCTTTCACTTTTACGGCCTCAGCCATTTCGGATAATTTGGGAAAGTCATTCTGTTAGTGTAACAACGCGTACTTAACTATTCAAATAATCAATTCTGAAAAGAAAAATTGTGTATATAAATTATATATATTCTGGACAAAACACAGTCAAGAAAAAACTTAATAGCAACAAGAATACAAAAAATACAAGAAAATCTTAATAAAAAATCATAATTGCCAAATAATTAATAAAGTTTACGTATTTAAATAAAGTTTTAAAAGTTTTAAAGTTTTTTGTAATGTTTTACGTTTTACTTGCAATCTTCAGAGACCTTGCGGAACATCTAAAACTTGATCAATTTAGTTTTTTAATCATTGTTGATAGAAAAGTTGTAAGCTGGCTCTCCATGGATGTTAGTGAAATGGGAAGAAAGGCAAAAGTGGTGGTGAACATTGAAATCTCCTAAAATGAAGATTTCCGCAAAGGGAGAGCGGGAAAGAATGTATTCCACTTTGGAAGTGAGGTATTCAAGGAATTTTGGATAGTCAGTAGAATTAGGAGAAAGGTAAACAGCGCAGATGTATTTAGTTTGAAATTGGCATTTAAGCCGCAGTCAGAGGGTAATAATTATGACTGCATATGGTTAATTAAGTTCTTATATTACACTGGTATGCATATGAAATTTGTTTGTCTGCTGTGAGGGTTTTTTCAACTCATATTATATAATTCGACCATGCTGAATTCGAAAATGACATTGGTTTTCCTCAATCAGGTCAGTTTTTTCTCTATTGGCCATTTATTATAAGTCCAATTTTATCCCCAAATTTATTGATTTTTTTAGCTTAAACACTGTAGATACGAGTAATATTATAAGAACACTCGTGAAAAATGAAAACATTGTGTGAATAAATACTTTTATTCATACAATGAATATGAAAAAAGTTTATTGAGGAAGGAATGAAGTTTTTTGGCTTTCCGTCTGTGTTTTTCTTCGGGCACGCCTCGCTTCAAACACCAGCAATAGTCCGCCACATATTGATATCCCAGTTTCGCTGGTACCTCTCTTCCATTATTTTGATATCTTGGTGAAATCGTTCACCCTGTTCCTCACTATAATCCCCGCAATTTTCAGGAAAATAGTCCAAGTGGGACCACAAAAAGTGCATTTTTATGGACATGCGCGACCCATGAGCTTTGAAAGCTTCCATCAAGTTTTCGACAACGGACTCGTATTCTGACTTCTACGCTTGCCAAGAAAATCAGTGACAACTGATTTGAATGACTGCCAGGCATTCTTCTCAGTTGGAGTCATTGCGTTTTCGAACTGAGTATCCTTGAGCAAAGTTCGAATTTGAGGACCATCAAAAACCCCAGCATTTAGTTTAGCATCAGATATGAGGAAATTTACTCTCGAGATATCGGAATGCTGAACCCTCCTTATTCATTGATTTGATGAAATTTTTCATCAAGCCCAGCTTAATATGAAGTGGTGGGAGCAAAATTTTTGTTGGTGGTACAAGGGGCACTGAAACGACATTATGCGACCCAGGTTCAAAATTCTCTCTGGATGCCCATTCACGCTGTGCATAGTGCTTCTCATCCGCTCGGCTATCCCATTTGCAGAGGAAACATGGGTATTTCGTGTATCCCCCTTGCATTCCCAATACAAATGCCACAATCTGAAAAAAAATGAAAATATTTAAAGAATTTAGAGAATTTGTTCTATCAGATAAAAAAATCTATGCATTGGACTGTATCACTTCTGTGGGAAGTTAAGTGTTCTTATACGCTCTCAAATAACCTTTGGAAAAACAACATAGTCAATAGCAATAGTTTACTTATGATATTAGTATTACCTTCAAATCTCCACAGATCCTCCAGTTACGTTGGTCGTATACGAGAGCATCCAGTAAAATTTTCATGTTATCGTAGCTCTCAGTAAGTTGTACGGAATGTGCTACAGGGACTGATGCAACCCTATTCCCAATGTTGAGAAGTACTGCTTTCAAACTTCGTTTAGACGAGTCTATAAATAGCCTCCATTCTGATGCGTTATATGGCAGGCTCAAGATTCGATTAGCCCCTCAACATTGCAGCAGTACACTAAGGAAGAGGTATTTTCGTGCACTGCAAAAAACTTGCGGAATTCTTCCTCTCGTTTCCTATACCAGGAGAATGTTGTTCCCGGAGCCAGCAAGTTGTCCTCTCGAAGTCGTGAGCCCAAGATCTCGGCAGCTAATTTGGAAAGTCCTAAATCCCTGGTAAGATCATTAAGTTTGGCCTGGTTGAGAGGCCTCGGCTCATTTGAAGCGGTATTTTGAGGTATATACGACTGGGACTGGTCATTGGCATTGGTCATTGATTCATCATCAGAATCATCGAAGTCCAGGGTTTGAGGTGGGTCGGGTATTGGAATTCCAGGACCATGGGGTACAGGTCTCATAGCAGAAGGAATGTCAGGGTATAAAACAATGTGTTTATTCTTCTTGTTAACTCCTGAAAATAGAAACACAGAAACATGGATATAAAACTTGCATATGAAATAGAAGAAGCATTCAGACAGTGGCGGCTCGTGAGGGAAGGCTGCGGTCTGTAAGATATGAAATAGGTCGATGGAGTCTGTATATTTTCTTTCTTTTTCATTCATATTGTCCCTTCGGGGACAATATGAATGAAAAAGAAAGAAATATACAATCATTGTATATGTAAATGTAACTTGTATAACAATATGTATGTGTAAATGTATTTTCTATAACAATATGTATATGTAAATGTATGATTACCATTATGGTGAATATTATGCTATATATGGTGAATATTACATTATGGTGAATATTATGTCAAGTTTCATACGAGGATTTCAAAATATTTAAGAAAAATAAATTTATAAGCCCACCTTGGAGGTTTGTCATG